>SSBO01000009.1:877270-924002 GCA_005281725.1 Wuchereria bancrofti | reverse complement strand
AAAAAAAAAAAATTCTTTTTGAAATTTAAAACAATAATTACCTACAAAATATTTCAGTCCTCAATCAAATTTTTGCTTGTATGGAATTAATTACAAAATTAACAATGATGCATTTATTTTTGATGAAAAGTTATACTTTAATTATGATCAATTAATCAATGATAGCGATATAACAATGAATGAATTTGAACGAGCAGCAAAACCATTATGTGATAAAATTGGAAATAATACAACAAATATAACATATTACTATGGCGCATGGGTTAAAGTAAATTTTAATAAAATTAACATAAATTAAATAAAGTAATTGAAAAAAAAGTAAATTTTAATAAAATTAACATAAATTAAATAAAGTAATTGAAAAAAAAGTAAATTTTAATAAAATTAACATAAATTAAATAAAGTAATTGAAAAAAAAGTAAATTTTAATAAAATTAACATAAATTAAATAAAGTAATTGAAAAAAAAGTAAATTTTAATAAAATTAACATAAATTAAATAAAGTAATTGAAAAAAAAAAGATTAATCTTTAGTAGTTTATATGATAAATAAATTATTTATATTTTGTTATAAAATTATTGTAATAAATTAATTTTGTAAAAAATTATAACTTATAATAACAATTAATTTCTTTTTTTTTCATTTTGCATTATTGATTGAAATTCTAGTAATTAAATCTTCTTTATTTCATTTTTCAATAACTTTACATTATTGATTAAAATTTTAGCAATAATTGATTAAATTTTTTTTTTGTTAAATTTAATATCATTATTTAAAAATATAAATGTAAGTGCAAATGTTATTGTTTCTATGGCTAAAATGAACATTTTTTTTTTTTTCGAATTTTATATGTCAAACTGTCATTTTATAAAAATTTGGAAATGAAAAAAAAAGAAAGAAAGGTGGTGCATTTTATTTTAGACAAAAAATAATACATACAAAGATATGTTTATTGGTTGTTGTAAGTTATGCCAAGCGCTAAATGCTATTAATTGGATTATTAAATTAAAAATTCAAATTGTAACTTTATCAAAATTTGGTCTTAAACGAAATGATGTATTATTATTTCGAAAAAAAATGAATTCATTTATTGAAACGCACTATTTAACAGCTAAACAAAATGTTGATATAATTCCGGCGTGTGAATCGTCAACGTATCATCTTGTACGTATCATTTTTTTTTACGTGTTAACACGTTTAATTCATTTCTTTTCTTTTCTAATATACTTTTTTCTTTCAATATTTACATAATCGAAATTTGAAAAATAATATTGTTAAGATTAATTATTGAAATATGTAAAAATATTAAATAGAATGTTTAAATGTATTGATGGAAGATATTTATTTAATGATATTATCTTAAAAAACTTTTTGTTTTGTTTATCATTAAAATTTATAATGTAATCAAACAATAATTCAAAAGATAAATGATAATGATTTGTCAAATATATTGTTGCAAATTTAACGAATAAATTTGAAAAATGAAATTTTAATTTAAAAATTTAATTAATGCATTAATGATTTCATTCTTTTTTTTTTGAATGTTAATTTTGCTTATTTAGATTTATTACTTCAGATGCCTGTATTACTTGGAAATCGTGTTGGTTTCGTGGGTGCATTTGATAGATTAAATTGGGAAGGTTTATTGTTACGTGCTATTGCACCACCACGTCAAAAAGACGTTACGTATATGGGTCAATATACGTCCGCTATAGCTAACAAATACAAAAAGAATCATTGTCGAAATACATATGCATTAACAGTTAGTTTTAAAAAACTATTTGAAAGAATTATGCATATGTAATATTCACGTATTTCACGTTTCAGTCCTACAGCGTATGTGTTGTATACGTGTTATTGACGAAACATTACGGTTATGAATGTTGTTGCTACGGTGACAAAATTTCACGTTGTCAAGGTTATTAAATTATTTTCAAATTAATACTTTGTAATTAATTACATTATTGTAAGTGACTAAAAAGAGGTTTAGAAGAAAGTATATTACAAAAATTTTACTATGAAATTTTCATAATTTGACGTAGTCATCACGTAATACACGTACAATATGTTTTGATTGAATTAATGCTTTGTAATTAATTACACTAGTATAAGTGACTAAAAAGAGGTTTGGAAGAAAGTGTATTGTAAAAATTTTACTGTGAAATTTTCATAATTTGACGTAGTCATCACGTAATACACGTGTAGTATGTTTTAATTAAATGTTTTGTCCTTTTTTTTTAAAATGTTTATTAATTAAATATTATATTGCAGAACGAATAAGAAATGCAATAAAAACTGGTCCAACTGTTGATGAATTACATCAAAATAGAATGACTTGTATGGTTGATGAAACTAGTATAAGTAATAGTTCAAAGGTCATTTATAGCAATGATGGAATAGAATTTAAAGGCAATGTGGACGATCTAATAAATGAAATGGAAAAAATTGTAATTTAATTAGATATTATAGGAATGAAAAGGAAAAAAAAAGACATTGCTTATTGTTTATTGTTTTATCATTTCCCTGTTAATGTTTTAAAAACAAATAAAATATTCAATTTTTCATTGATTCAAAATATAGGAACCAAAAAAAAAAGCAAATAAAAATATTGTTTACTTAAATTTTGTCAAAATTCATTTTAAATTTATTACTGCTACAAATGATTTTTACTGAATTGTTTTAATTGAAATTTTATTAAATTCATTTTAAATTTGTTATTTCCAAAGAAATTTGTTACTTTTTTTTCTAAATTTTAATTCCATATTTGATAATATAAATGAATGTAATTAATATAATTTGTTTACAGTTTTGTGAACTTCATCTAAATTTTAATGGTGATAAACAAATAAATGTACTTTTCAACAGTTATTTTATAATGAAACAACTGATCTTATCATATCAGAAAGTAGCGAATGCTACTGAACAGATAACTATTTCGGATATCAATGAATTATCACAAAAACAACAATCAACTTTGGTATAATTTGCAATGATAATATTTCTATCAATTTCTTTTCCTTTTTTTAGAATATTCAATTAATAAATTAATTAATTAATTTTAACAGTAAAATTATATAATAAATGAATCGGAAAAAATAACACATAAAAATTAGAAATATTTCATTTGTTCAATTCATTTATATTTAACATTTTCACTTATCTAAATTCATTTTAAATTTATGTATGAATTAAAATATTTATTTATTTGATTAAAATTGTTGTTAGAAAAAGAAATTATATATACATATATTAAGTAATTCATTTTAAATTTATTATTATTATTAGATAATTTTATTTCTTTTAATTTTATTGAAACTAATAATTTAGTTTTTCCCTCTCAAAATTTATTCAGTTTTTTATTTTTTTAAATTCTTTGTTTAATTTTTAGCCTAATTTACCGCTGTTAAATAATATGGAACAAATTAATTATTATAAAGAATTAATTGAACAACGTGTAAATATCATCACAAATTCATTTCAATGTATTAATTTAAGTAATTGGGATGCTCGAGCAAATGACATTTTGCGATTTCATTGCGCACAACTTTTGCGTTTGTTATCATTTTTCAAATAATTTTTCATTCCATTTTTAAATTTTTAAATAATTTCGAATTTTAAATAACAAATTTTCAATAATTTTTTTCTTGAAAATAATTTTGAAATTAAAATAATTGCATCATATAATTTGTTACATTTTGCGCTTATGAAATATCTAAAAAAAAACGAAAAACAAATTATTATTTTAAAAAGTATTATTATAGAATAAACTTTTCAAAATGTTGTCAGTTTTTTTTTTTGAACTGATAGTTTTCATTTTGCTAAAATTTTGAAAAATTATTCATTTAAGATTAAAATTAATTTAGTAACATTTTTAGCGCTAGATGCGCAATGTCCATTTACTAGTAGCAGGACATTTGCGCACCATCATATCATGTGCTGTTGTAATCATCGATCATTTTGTAATTACAATGTTTGTTTAAATTTTTATTAATTTCATTATCATTAATTTCCTTATCAAATCTTTTTATATTTTGCAATGCAATCGTGCAAGCAGTAAGAAATAAAAGTTAAAATCAAAAATTTTAAAATCAAAGTTTTTCAATTTGTAAAATTCAAAATAATATTTTTAATTTTTTAATTCAAAAAAAAAAAATTACATCTTTGATTTGAAATAAAAAGAGAAAAAATTAATTATTTTAATTCATTTCCAATTTTCTAAATAAATATCCAATGATAAAATTTTGATTTTTAATAGAATTGATAATTTTAAAATAAATTTTTTTTTCTTGGTTTTTCTTTTTTATGAAATTTTATTAAGTATTTTCATTTTGCTCTTCTTTCAGGTTGATATTATAAAACGTACAACTACAAAATCAATTCCTAATTTATGCAAATTTAATAATGAATATCAATACTTTCTCCATGATTATTTTTATCCGACTCAACCGGATGCTAATCATTCATGTTTATTACATTTCATTTCCGGAAATGCTCTTTATGATATGAATTATCAGTTTGAGAGACGAAATTCTGTTATTTTCTTTTTGCCCGGTATTTTACGCTAACATTTAGCATTGTTACATTTATTCACTTATTGTTTTACTAGCTTATTAACTGGTATTTTATTATAAAATTCAATATTTTTAAGTTTATTCAGTTATTGTTTTATTAGCTTGGCATTTTATTATAACATTTAGCATTGTTACATTTATTCACTTATTGTTTACTGGCTTATTAGCTTGACATTTTATTATAACATTTAGCATTGTTAAATTTATTCACTTATTTTTTTGCTGGTTTATTAGCTTGGCATTTTATTATAACATTTAGCATTGTTAAATTTATTCACTTATTTTCTTACTGGTTTATTAGCTTGGCATTTTATTATAACATTTAGCATTGTTTAATTTACTCACTTATTTTTTTACTGGCTTATTAGCTTGGCATTTTATTATAACATTTAGCATTGTTAAATTTACTCGCCTATTGTTTTACTGGCTTATTAGCTTGGCATTTCGTCATAACATTCAGTAAAGCTAAATTCACTTATTGCTTTACTGGCTTATTAACCTGGTATTTTATTGTAACATTTAGCATTGTTAAATTTGTTCACTTATGGTTTTACTCTATTATTAGTTCAATATTTTACTTTAACACTTAGTATTGTTAAATTTATTCACTTATTGTTTTAACTGATCATTAACAATTAATAAATATTAATGTGACACTATCAATTAACCTTTTTTTTAGGTTCTGCTATTCAACCAATTGATTTTTCATATGCATTATTAGAACCAAATAAATGTGATTACCTTGATGTTGATGTAACTTTTAACACTTATTCTTATCAGTTACGTAAATTAAAGAAGCAAATTTATCAGTGATATATGATATGAAAAGTTTAGCTGATTATATTTATAACATTTTGTCTTTTTCAATCACAAACTCAAAACAATAACTTTAAGTCATTTATGTTAATAAAGTAAATTTGCGCTTTTATGTTTTTGTTTTCTTTTTTTTTTTGCAGTTGAAATATGATTATCTTCAAACTCGTTATTGCTATAAATCAACTAAATTATTGAAATATTTCGAGACGAAATATATGCCAATGAGATTATTTGCATGTCGTTGTCAAACAGCGCCCGGTGAAATACCTTGTGATAGTATTTTGATGGAAACTATCGCTGAAAAAGCTCAAAATTCAGTAAAATATTTCTTTTTTTTTTCCTTAAATCTAAAAAATAAAAAAAGACGCTCAATTCTTTTACTTTATTTTTGGTAATTTTAAAAAAAATCAAGATGAAACAAATTTGAATTTGAAAAAAGAAATTAAATTTGATAATAAATAAATTTAATAAAATTTAGTAAAATAAAATTAAAAAAAGTGAAAATGAAGTAATTTTGAAATAAACTTCGCTTTTCAATAAGTTTTTTTTTTTCCAATAAACAAACTAATTTCTCTCAATTATTTCATTTCATTTCGTTTATGCAAATTTGATGCAAATTTATAATGCATGCATATCAGTCAACATAAAATATTATGCATGCAATATTAACATGCAGATGCATGCATAATCATTTTACAATTATTTATTTATAAATTTGGAAAAAATTGTTTAACTATTGGTTTTAAGACATTATTATTCAATAATTTATAATTCAATTAGTTTCAAATGGAAGTTAAAATAATTTAAACTTTTTAATAACTATGCTTAAACTTTTAATATCTTAGTCTTATGATACTTTTAATTGATATTTTTGCAGTAATATCACAATTAGTTATATATGAAATAGTAATTTTGTAATATATGCAAAAAAAAAAATGGAATTAATTTTAAGAATGATTGAATTCCACCAAAAAAAAAAAAAAAGAAATCAAATAAATAAGAAAAAATAAATAAATAAATGAGCAAAAAAATGAAATTACTTGTAAATATAAGTGATAATTTATTTATTGAATAACAATTGAAATTTAAAAAAAGAAAAGAGAAAATTGAATTAACAACTGAAATTTAACAAATGGAGAAAACAGCTTAATTATTTTTGTTAATGTGAAATTAATTCTAAGAAAAAAAAAGAAAAAAAAAGAAGCCATTGATTCATCAATCAATTCTATTATCAGTGATGACATGAACAATTTGATTGGTCACATCAAAATTAATATCTTAAACAAAATTTAATTCATTAACTTAATGAGTTTTTTTTTCTTAGAAAACAAATAAAGAAATTAAGCTGTCAAAAAAAGAAAAAAAATTGAATTTAAGGATAAAAAAAATTAAATTTAGAAATATGTATATGATTACATTAGCATTTTATCAAGCCTAAATGTTATATAATTAGCCAATGAACTGCTATTTGGCTTAGATTAGTTTATAATTTGAAAAATTTCATCTTAACTAATTTATGTATAAATTTTTCATCCTATAAATAAAATTTCCAGGTAAACGATTTACCTGTGCAATATTTCAGCATTTTATAACTATTAAAAAAAATTATAAACTATTAAAAAAAATATATAAACTATTTATTTGGTCAATATTTCAGTATTTTATAATTATTAGAGAAAAATTATAAACTTTTAAAAAATATGTAAACTATTTACCTGTGCAATATTTCAACATTTTATAAGTATTAAAGAAAAATTATAAACTTTTAAAAAATATGTAAACTATTTACCTGGGCAATATTTCAACATTTTATAACTATTAAAAAAATTATAAACTATTAAAAAAAATATATAAATTATTTATATGTGCAATATTTCAACATTTTATAAATATTAAAGAAGAATTATAAACTTTTAAAAAATATGTATAAACTGTTTACCTGGGCAATATTTCAATATTTTATAAGTATTAAAGAAAAATTACAAACTTTTAAAAAAAATGCATAAACTGTTTAGCTGGGCAATATTTCAACATTTTATAATTATTAAAGAAAAATTATAAACTTTTAAAAAATATGTACAAACTGTTTAGCTGGGCAATATTTCAATATTTTATAAGTATTAAAGAAAAATTATAAACTTTTAAAAAAAATGTATAAACTATTTACTTGGGCAATATTTCAGCATTTTATAATTATTAAAAATTTTGTATTTGGATGAATTAACTAATTATTCATCAATGTTTTCATTAAATTTCAACAATTTGATTTCAGAATAGAAAATATTATTGTGCAGAATACAGAGGTAAACATTCAGTAATGTTTAATCATAAAATAAAAGTTAAAGTAAACGATGTGTCATCATATTGTGCGACAATATTGGATTTTAAAGCAATTGGCAATAGTTTGTTGCTTTTCTTATACTTTTTCTAAATTTTCAATTTGCATTGATAAATTTTAAAAAATTATTTTATCTTCTCAAAGCTATTTGTGATTTTCGTTTTTATAATTTCTCAACGAAACATTTAAAAGTTTATGAAAATTTAAAGTTAATCAATAAGCGATATTAAAATATGATATATCTTTTATCATTTGAAATTTGCAAGAAAGAAAATATGTGATAATGATGATAATAGCAGTGATAATGATAACAAAAGGAGATGATAAGAATGTGCTTTTTATTTTTGATTATTTTAAATTAGCATATAATTCAAAAATAAAAGACTGTCAAACTGTTTTACAATTAAAAAATTGAGTTATACATTTAAAAATTACCAATAGTATATTCTAGAATTAATATACTATTAATTGTAATATAATCTTTCACTTTTATTTTGAAATTTTCATAAATTTAAATTAAATTTTTTTTTCAAATGAGAAATTTTTTGTAATGAAAAATATTTTCATACATTTTTTTGTAGATTTATATTACGAATTTAGTGGAACTATTGTTCGTAGAAGTTTTATTAATAAAGCAAAATTTAAATTAGCAATGATTCCATTTACAATGTATGCATTGTAAGTTTACATTTTCGTTTATCATAAATTTTCTTTTTTTTTTTTTTTTAAAATAATTTCAATTATTTAAATATATTATCACTTTGATAATTTCAATTGCTTTTTTCTTTTATGATAATCACTTAATCATTCATTGATAAATCAATTCTCATATATAATATATACCCAAAAATTTTTTATATTTTCTAAATGTTAAAACTTTAATTAGCAACAATTGTATGAGATGGATAATTTGGAAAGTTTATTTTGTTAATTATAAACAAAATTAAAATATATAAAACTAAATTGAAATATTAATCTCAATTAATCATTTCTAGAATTGATTTCAATTAATTAATTAATTAATGAATTCTTATATTATTCAAGTTTTATTTCAATTTTTGATTATTTTACTAAATTTCAACTAAAATATAGTTTGGAAAGTTTATTTTGTTGACTAAAAATAAAATTAAACTATATAAAATCAAATTGAAGTAACAATTTTTATTAATCTCTTTTCGAATTGATTTCAATTAATTAATTAATTAATGATTATACTAATTGTATTCCACTTCAATTTTTGATTATTTTATGAAATTAAAACTAAAATATAATTTGTAGATCAGGTGAGAGTACACAGTTATGCATGAATTTGGTGACAGGTGAAATGATTATGTGCATTTGTCGTAATGATTATAACAATCGTAAGCCGTGCAATTTAAATTCTTATGAGAAAAGCAAAGCTTTACAATTTGCCATTCATGAAATTAATTTATCAAAAGTAAACATTTTAATCCTTTTTTTTTTTCTTTCACATTTATAATAAATTATTCTGTCAATTATAAATTTCAAATATTACAGAAATTAAAAAATTTTTTTTTGATGAATTTATATGTCAATATTGAATCATTTCTGATAATATTATCATTAATTAAAAATTCCATTATTATAAGTAATTAGTTATATAAGAAGTAATTAATTACTTTTTGCCACTATTAAACCATTCGTAGCATTCACGTACAAATATGTACAAACACTCGTAGTATTCACGTATAAATATGCATTTGTAACATTCACGTGCAAATATGCATTCGTAGCATTCACGTGCAAATATGCATTCGTAGCATTCACGTACAAATATGCATTCGTAGCATTCACGTGCAAATATGCATTCGTAGCATTCACGTACAAATATGCATTCGTAGCATTCACGTGCAAATATGCATTCGTAGCATTCACGTACAAATATGCATTCGTAGCATTCACGTACAAATATGCATTCGTAGCATTCACGTACAAATATGCATTCGTAGCATTCACGTGCAAATATGCATACACTCGTAGTATTCACGTATAAATATGCATTCGTAGCATTCACGTATAAATACGCATTCGTAGCATTCACGTACAAATATGCATTCGTAGCATTCACGTATAAATACTGTAAATCACGTATACATTTTAATTTTTGTATATTTACACGTGTTTTTTGTATATTTATTTTTATTTATTTGATTTGCATATTTAATTTTTGCGTTAACTCTAAGTCACGTACATTTATTTATACGTGATTTAGAGTTAAAAACAATAATCATTTTTATTTGTTAATAATATTTTTGTTTTATTTTCAAGACTAGAAAAACGTTTCCAAATGAATTGCTAGCGTATTCAGCGTCAAAAGAACCAAAATGGTGTCATAGTGAAAGCATTTTTAGTACTATCATTGTTAATTGTTAGTTGTCAAATTTTATCAAAAAAAAAAAAAACTTTGATTAGGAAAAAAAAGGCATCAAAATTTTGATAAATTTTTTTTCAAATATTTCAACAATATATAAAAAGAACATTCCTCTTAATTTGTGCTATTAATTTAATTAAAATAATATCTTTCTTCTTTGATGCCTTAAAATTTACAAGTTAGCAAATATTTTTTTACGAAAAAAAAGTAAATAAATAACAAATATTGTTTATTATAGCATTCATATTATTTCTTTTATTAATTAATTAAATTTAAAGTTTAAAATTTTACAATTTTTAGGTGAACAAAAAGAAGCCGAAATAACAAGCGCATGCGTAAAGAAAATGCCAAAGTTTGATGAGGAAGAAAGTAAACATTCAATTATCATTTCATTTCTTTTTTTTTTCTTACAAAAGAATAATTCAATTATAATTTTTAAGCATCCATCTTTTATAATTAATATTTTATATTACTACAAAATTTTTTTGCAGTATAATTTTCAAAATAATTGATAAATTTAATTAAAAAGTTCGTTGAGTTTTACTTTTTTTTTAAAAAAAAAAGAAATATTTCATTGAGGAATATTTGCTTGAATTATAATTTCTTCATAAAAAGCAAAATTTAAGAAACAAGAAAAAAAAAATGATTCATATTCATCATTATTTGATTAATTTAAATTGTTAGTATAATAAAAATTAATTGTTTATTTTGATTTTGACTTCTTAAAAACTAATTATTTGTTTCTAATTTTGATTTTAACAAATATTCATTAAAAAATTAAATAATTCAAATAATTTGTGAAATAACATTCGTGAATGTATTTTATTTCTCTATTAAATTTGATTACATTTATTATATCTAAAATTTAATGCGGCAAAAAATATCAAAACTTAATTATTGCTATTTGATTTGAACTATTTTTTATTTTAATTTTTATGAAATAATTTTTCTCTTTTCTTTTTTTGTAAAATTTAATTTTATTTTAGATTATGATTTAGTCTGTGCTGAAAAATTATTCTATGAAGAATGCGGCATTGTATCAGAGTTAAGCGCAACAAGTGATAGTGATAAGGAAAGAATTGTTTGTTGTTGTACTGATAATTGTGATTCCACTGGTTTAACATTGCATGAATTTAAAGTTGAAATGCATTTTTTAATGGAAAATATGGAAGATTGATAATTTCAACACAATAATTTATTAATTAAACTGTTTATCACTGATAACAATTTCTTCTTTTTCTTTTTTTTTCCTTTTTTGTNCAAATATGCATTCGTAGCATTCACGTGCAAATATGCATTCGTAGCATTCACGTATAAATACGCATTCGTAGCATTCACGTACAAATATGCATTCGTAGCATTCACGTATAAATACTGTAAATCACGTATACATTTTAATTTTTGTATATTTACACGTGTTTTTTGTATATTTATTTTTATTTATTTGATTTGCATATTTAATTTTTGCGTTAACTCTAAGTCACGTACATTTATTTATACGTGATTTAGAGTTAAAAACAATAATTAATCATTTTTATTTGTTAATAATATTTTTGTTTTATTTTCAAGACTAGAAAAACGTTTCCAAATGAATTGCTAGCGTATTCAGCGTCAAAAGAACCAAAATGGTGTCATAGTGAAAGCATTTTTAGTACTATCATTGTTAATTGTTAGTTGTCAAATTTTATCAAAAAAAAAAAAAACTTTGATTAGGAAAAAAAAGGCATCAAAATTTTGATAAATTTTTTTTCAAATATTTCAACAATATATAAAAAGAACATTCCTCTTAATTTGTGCTATTAATTTAATTAAAATAATATCTTTCTTCTTTGATGCCTTAAAATTTACAAGTTAGCAAATATTTTTTTACGAAAAAAAAGTAAATAAATAACAAATATTGTTTATTATAGCATTCATATTATTTCTTTTATTAATTAATTAAATTTAAAGTTTAAAATTTTACAATTTTTAGGTGAACAAAAAGAAGCCGAAATAACAAGCGCATGCGTAAAGAAAATGCCAAAGTTTGATGAGGAAGAAAGTAAACATTCAATTATCATTTCATTTCTTTTTTTTTTCTTACAAAAGAATAATTCAATTATAATTTTTAAGCATCCATCTTTTATAATTAATATTTTATATTACTACAAAATTTTTTTGCAGTATAATTTTCAAAATAATTGATAAATTTAATTAAAAAGTTCGTTGAGTTTTACTTTTTTTTTAAAAAAAAAAGAAATATTTCATTGAGGAATATTTGCTTGAATTATAATTTCTTCATAAAAAGCAAAATTTAAGAAACAAGAAAAAAAAAATGATTCATATTCATCATTATTTGATTAATTTAAATTGTTAGTATAATAAAAATTAATTGTTTATTTTGATTTTGACTTCTTAAAAACTAATTATTTGTTTCTAATTTTGATTTTAACAAATATTCATTAAAAAATTAAATAATTCAAATAATTTGTGAAATAACATTCGTGAATGTATTTTATTTCTCTATTAAATTTGATTACATTTATTATATCTAAAATTTAATGCGGCAAAAAATATCAAAACTTAATTATTGCTATTTGATTTGAACTATTTTTTATTTTAATTTTTATGAAATAATTTTTCTCTTTTCTTTTTTTGTAAAATTTAATTTTATTTTAGATTATGATTTAGTCTGTGCTGAAAAATTATTCTATGAAGAATGCGGCATTGTATCAGAGTTAAGCGCAACAAGTGATAGTGATAAGGAAAGAATTGTTTGTTGTTGTACTGATAATTGTGATTCCACTGGTTTAACATTGCATGAATTTAAAGTTGAAATGCATTTTTTAATGGAAAATATGGAAGATTGATAATTTCAACACAATAATTTATTAATTAAACTGTTTATCACTGATAACAATTTCTTCTTTTTCTTTTTTTTTCCTTTTTTGTTAATTAGTCAAAAAAAATTGAATAAAAATTTTTCAAATTTTGATATTGTTTATCAATTATTATTATTATTATTATTGCATAAAATATGCAATAGGAAAAAGGAAAAAATTAAGTTAATTTTGAATATAAATGCGTAAGTCTAAGTACACGTAAAAATTTAAGTACACGTAAACATTTAGTATAACAGTAATTGTAATAATATTTTTATCGATGAGAATTTATTCCTATAAATGATTTATTTGATATGAAATTTATTGTCAATGCAAAATTTCCTTCTGATTGGTTCATTTGATAATTTACTTATTGAAATGTTAAGTGAAGGTATTTGTTAAATTTCATTTTTAATCCTCAAAAAATTTATTGCTTCTTATTTTTTATTTATTTATTTACTTTTTTTGTTTTTTATTTCTCATCAATTTCTATGTAAATTATTTAGAGAGAAATCAAAATAGTGCAAAATGTGATGCAAATAATAACATTAAAAAATGGTAAAAATTTTTTTAATTTTTAAAAATTTTTAAAATTTATATTCAAAAAAAAATCAAAACTTTTATTTTTAATAGTTACATTTATTTTATTTATTAAAGTAATTAATTTTTAAATATTGTTGAAATAAAATGGAAATGATAAGATGAATAAAGATATAATTTTACGGAAGATAGAAGAGAATTACGAAAAGTTATTAAATGTGAAAATGTTTTTTTCCGGATAAAAAAGTGAACAAAAGTAGATATCCGGAAAAATGCTTCATTTTTTTAAATTTTACTATAATTTGAATTGATTTATCATTTTTTTTTTTTAAATTAAAGCGCAAATGGTAATGTAAGACAAATGTTGCCTTGTCGTTTAGTAGTTATGCGACATGGTGAACGAATTGATGATTTATTTCCGGAATGGATTCATAAATCTACATCATCCGGTTTATATCAAGCTTTTGATTTGAATATGGTATAAATTAGCTATAACAAATCAGTTTTTCCTAATAATAATGCATTTTCTATTGTTCATTCCTGATTTATTAATAATTAATTTATTGAAATGTTTTGCTCGATATTATTTTTCTCTTAAGCCACTCACTCTTCCGGAATTGAAACGACCATTCAAACATTACGAAGATGATACGATAATTTCGGAAATGGGTTTTGTTCTTGCAGAAATGGTTGGAAGAGGTCTTCTTATTAATAAATCTATACCAGGTTTGCTATTAATGATAAAAGTCAAAAAGAAAAATTAAAAATTTCTAATTTGAACTTTAATTTTCAATTTACTTCGAATTATATAAACAAATAAATTGATTGTCTCATAAATATTAAAATGTATAACTTTATGAATTTAAATTTAAATGATTAAATAAGCTGCGAAATGCATTGTCAAATTATCAAATTTAGTTAATTAAATTAATTAGCATTTAAAATAATTGAAATTGTAATCTTTCTTGCATACAATCCGACAATTTAAATTTAATTTAATTTTAAACTTTTATAAATTGTAAAAAAAAAAAATTTTCCAGACATTATTTATGCATCACCAGCATTACGCTGTGTACAAACAGCACATTCAGTTTTAAAAGGAATGGGAAAAGAAAACGAAATTAAAATTCGTATTGAACCAACACTTTTTGAATTTACTGAACTTCATCCAAATGGAAAACCAAAATTTGCAACACCTGAAGAACTTTACAATGCTAAATTTAACATTGATATTAATTATGTACCATTTGAAACAATGGAAAATGTAAGAAATTATTGAATTTTTGATAATAATCTGAAAGGATTAATATAGAAATTTTTAAATGTTTGCTTTTTATAAATTTTAAGTTTGTTTGTTTGCTTTTTTTTTTTTGAAGAAATAATTTGACAATCATAAATGTTATTAATTAATGTATAAGATAATGATGCTATATGCTATTAAAGTAAAAATATTCAACTTTTACTATTAATCAATAAATAATCAATACGTGTTAACCATAGAAATGATTGATAAGAGAAATTGTCAACATTGAATTGATAAAATAAATAGTAGTTTGTTGATTAAATTTGAAATTATAGATTTGGCAAATGAATGAAACAGTTGAAATGTATAGTAAACGTGTGCAAAATTTGTTACAAAAATTAGCTAAAACAGATGAATGGAGTGAACGAACTGATGGTGCTTTAATTTTGGTAAATTTTATTGAAATTATTAAAATTGAAAATACAAAATTGGAAAAAATTTTTTAAAAGGATGGAAATAAATCTTGGAAATTAATTAATAATTATATTTCTTAATTGCTAGATTATAATTTACTAGTGAATCCTTTTTTTTTTTGAATCAATTAAATTATAGATTGTTGGACATGCATCAACGGTAGATTTAGCAATTGGCGCATTTCAAGAACCACCACGAACAGTTTTTGCTCGAGAACTTATCAATCATGGCGCAAAATTTCCTTATTGCTGTACGGCAATTATTGATCGAATGGATGATGGTCGATGGTTGTATAATGAAACCGCTTTACCACCAATTACTTATATGAATTTTAGCTCAAAAATTAATCGAGATTTTGCTATGCGTGAACGAATTGCAATATGAAAATTTCAGAAAACTTAAACAAATGCTGAAATTTAGTCTGCGTTTCTTTCAGAAATTAATGTAATAAAATAAAAATTCATACAATCCTACCATTATTTACCAACACTGGAAAATGAGCAAAATTAAGAAGTTAAAATGTGAAAGAGGAGAAGCTGCTAAACGTTAAGCTGTAAAAAAATACCTCGCTTTACTTCATTTAAAGCATCATTTCTCATAGTAATACTCTGATATTTAAAAGAAGCATAATGAACTCACGAATAATGTTAACAGAAAATTTATTTTGATATTTATATAACAATAAAATACACTCCGAGGAGTGCTAACCAATAATAATGACATGAAAAAAAAAAAAACAGAGAGCTATTTTCAGTTTTAAACTGCTTCTTCCTTTCCGTGTTTTTCTGGCTTGCCACCACGAATTCTGCCGGTTCTACGTGCCGCAATAAGACCTACTTTACGTCCAGCGCTTGTTCCACGTTTCACAGTTGACGGATGACCAATGTGTTGGTGATTACCACCACCATGAGGATGCTCTACAGGATTCATTGCAACACCACGTACCGTTGGCCAACAATTGCGCTTAGCCTTGTATTTGTGATACGCATTTCCTGCTTTCAGCAGTGGTTTGTCTGTTCTACCACCACCAGCGACAATACCTAAACATATCAAAAAGTAAATTTTAGTACCAAACAAGGGATGAAAGCAATACGTTTGCATTACATTTCACATATGAATCAAATCTGATTGAAACTAATATGCTAAAGATTTTCACAAATCTAGTCCAGACAACAAAAATTTCTATCTCTAAATACAACTGACAAGTATTCCAATAAAATACATAAGTGATTTTAAGTTTTAAATTAAAACATACCGATCATTGCTCTGTTTGAAGAATCCAAGACTTTCTTTGCGCCAGAGGGCAAACGAACACGGGTCTTCTTAGTTTCAGGATTATGCGCAACAACAGTGGCATAATTGCCTACAAAAATGTATATGGGCTGATAAAATATATAAATGGTTTAAAACAAATTGCTACAAATTCTGGGTCACATCTGGATCTGGATCTAATCGTCTTTGTTTCTCGGTCTCCCTGAGATCAAACATATCCTTTCAGAAAAGATTCATTTCACTCACCTGAGGTACGTGCAAGACGGCCGCGATCACCAGTCTTTTCTTCTAAATTGCAGACAGTAGTTCCTTCAGGTAATTCGGAAAGTGGAAGTATATTACCAACTTGAACTTGAGCTGAAACGAAATGGATTTCCTGTTACAATTATGACATTAATCAATGATTAGCAAAAATATTTTGCATAAAGTTCACGTTTCCATGAGTAAATATTAAACTCAAAAATCGTCGGCACAAGTAACGCTCACTACGGTAACATATTTATATAATCCTGTCCAAGCAAAGGTAGGAAATGAAACCTTTTCGTCCACAATAAATGAATTGTCCAGTATGCATCCCCTCCGCGGCAATCATTGTACTCTTCAAAATTTTATACCGATAAGGATCGCGAAATTCGACAAGTGCAAGGGGAGCTCCACGTCCTGGATCATGCATAATGGTTTTCACCACTCCTTTAATATAACCATGTCGCTCCGCATAATCGACTGGTCGCAACTTAGCTGCTCCCTTCCGGTGTTTGTTATGGGCTTTAAAAATACCACCCGGTCCTTTACGCTGTACACGTATCCTACGTCCCATTTGAACCTGAAAATGAAATTTCGATCTTGATTTACTTCATGTATATTCAATCTATCAAAAATTGAAAATCAACGCAGAACTTTTTTCAGAGAGAAATCAAAAAATCAGTAACATCATCAGTGTCATAGATATATCATATGGCCAAGTTCAGGAATATACAACGTAAATGCACTATCATACCTAAATCACACATTTCTAAAATACTATTATACCTAAATTACACATTTTTGAAACCTTTACAATTAGTCTGAACTTAGCCTAATAAAGTAAAACCATCTGATCTATTTAAAATCTATGTAAAAAGTGAGTTAAACATTACAGTAAAGTTAACTGAATGATATATGAATAACATATGAATGTTTGATACCATCATATAATGTGATTCTAAGTGTATAATATTCATTAAGCATTTTTGGACTAGTGTAAAATCATGCATAGCTAATAAATACGTTATTGAATAAACGGATGAACACACAACCCCAAAAACCAAACTACCAGATGGTACCACATTCTTGCAACCTTGAATGAAACCTGCACCTTCCCTACCACAACTCAATCGTTTAGGAAACCATTCATGAAATTGCGGTACTAGCTCAAATGAGAGACTCGATATGCAACTAAACGTTCCCACCGATGATTTCTAGATATGAGACATTTCTAAACACAAAATTTGTTGTAAAATGGAGCACACAACCTCAACAACAAAATCAAGTAGGTGGTACCACATTTTTGCAACCATAAGTAAGTAAGTTTAAGTTTACTAAGTGAATCAAAAAAAGTTTATTAAGTAAGTTAAGTATGAATTTACTATATTATCACCTCCTATCATATCTATTTATGATTTACAATATATATTATTTTTTATTTCGTCGCTAAAAAAAGTTTGCTTTTTTTTTCATCACAGCACAATATTGTCATCTGTTGTGTCACTGTTCCATTTTATTCTTTAAAAAAATCTATTACTTTTAATTTTTTTTTCCTCGAAAAATCAAAATTAATATTTATTATAAAAAGTTATCAAACAAGTAAAAAATTCACTTTTTCAAGAATTTACTCAAATTCTTTCAAACATTGATTGAATTATCATCCCATTTGAGATATATATTGGAATGTAAGAATGTTTGTCAGCCATGCAAATATCGACTCAATTCCGTCCCATATTTCAAGCCAAATGCAATTTATCAACAAAGTGTGTGTCTGTGTGTGTGTGTGTGTATGTGTGTGTGTGTATGCGTGTGTATCTGTCCGTCTGTCTGTCTCTAAATCTATGACAATTTTCAATAAGGATTGAATGTGGTTTATATTTGGCTTTCGATCCTTTTTTTTTTTGCTGGCCTAGTGGCCTAGAGTTGGCCTAGTAGCCAAAGTGTTAAAGTTATAGTTTAGTTTTACATTTTAAACATAACTATCTTATAGTAGTATTTATTGTTTATTATCGTTAATGCATTAAATAAGCAAAAGATAGGAATGTGTAAAAATAAACAAATCATTTAAATTAATGAAGTAAAAAATTTTTAAATGTGAGAAAATTTTTTTTTTTCTTTAAATTCATTGATTTAATCCATGTGTATGTGTGTATGTATGTATGTATAATATTTTTGATTTAATTATATGAATGTAAAAATTAGATTAAATTTTTTTTCTTAAATTTTATTTTGATTAAATTTTCTTCCTCTCATACAAATCAATGAAATATTTATTTTGAAATCAATTTATTTCACATTTCCATCGCATAATCATTTGTTTTTGTTTGTTACATTTTGAAATCAACAATTTTAAGTAACACTACTGTATCGGATAATTAATTACTATTTTAGTTCATCTAACCTTTTTTTCTGAATAAGCATTCTATAATACTTGAAATAATCTGATTACATTTTTATTTTCTAAATAAAAAACTTTTTCAATTATAGCGTCTTTTTATTTTTAATCCATCTGAATAATGATAATTTTTTTTTTTTTTTTTTATAATTATAATAATTCCGGTTCCTTTTTCTTTTTTCAGAAATTTTCTCGGATTTAAATATTAAACAGAAGAAAAAGAAGTGATTTAGTGGCTAATAAAATACGAAAATTTTCAAAATTATAAACTGTGATATCATCGATTCCCTTTTTTTCCTTTTTTTTTTTTCATTTTCAGGAATTTTCTCGGATGTAAATATTAAACAAGAAAAAAAAAATGATTTGATGGCTAATAAAATACGAAAATTTTCAAAATTATAAACTGTGATGTCTTTTTTTTCTACTCTAACTGAATTATAGTAATTCCGATTCCGTTTTTTCTTTTCCTTTTCCATTTTCAGGAATTTTCTCGGATGTAAATATTAAACAAGAAAAAAAATGATTTAATGGCTAGTAAAGTACGGAAATTTTCAAAATTACAAACTGTGATGTCTTTCTTTTTCTACTCTAACTGAATTATAGTAATTCCGATTCCGTTTTTTCTTTTCCTTTTCCATTTTCAGGAATTTTCTCGGATGTAAATATTAAACAAAAAAAATGGCTAATAAAGTACGAAAATTTTCAAAATTATAAACTGTGATGAGCATTAGCAGCACTGGAATAATTAATCAAACGATGCATCATCGTATTCAAATGCCTAAAGCATATTATGTGCCTTCAACGGATGTTGTGACAACAATTGTTCTACCAACAATTCTATTTTGTATTGCTATGGTAATTGCAATGATTATTGGAATAAATAAATGTAAACAATGGGAATTAGATAAAATTGTTGAAATGAGACGTACGCGACGTGTGGTACAACGGATAACAGCACGATTACGTGAAAAAAATTTTCGAACTATACAAAGTTAGTTTTTTTTTTTATTTTATTATACATTTTATCATGTTTATTTTGTATTTTTTTCTTTGCTTTGCTATTAGTAATAGAAATTTAATAACTTTTACTGTTAGAAAAGAAAAAAAGGAGAGAGTGGGAGAGAGAGAGGGAGAGAGAGAGGAATGTTTTATTAAATTATATTTACTTAAAAAAAAGAGACTATTTTAAATCTTTCATCCAATTGAAATATGATGAAAAGATTTATCATTCTCAATCAATAATTATGTATGATTTTTTGGCAAAAAAAAAAATTTAAATTTTAATAGCTCCCTTTTTTTTTTGTCTATCTTTCTTTTTTGTTTTTCTATTTTATATTTTCCCAATAGATTTTAGTTATTTGAAAATCTGTCTGATCATAAAACTAATAGACTCCATTGGTTATCTCGTTTTGTTTTTTTTTTTTTGTTTTGTTTTTTTCCTTTCCTCACCAGTTGTGGAAATTGTTTAAAGCGATTTAGTAAAAAATTCAAACTTTTGTTTGAGCTGAAATTTTCAACAAATATTACACTTATTTTAGATGCAATGATATCTTAATAGCTATAAAATGAACAACAATCTTTTGATGCTACCGAGTGTTAAATTTAAAACGTTTATCATTTCGTAGGTTTAGTAATATCAAAATTCTATAAATTTGAATTACATTTTGATTAAAATTTAAACTTTCATTTCTTTCTTTTTAATTTATAAAGATATCAGTTGATGTTTGTCGATTCTCATCCATCCAGAAAGAATAAATTCTCGAAAATTCTGGCATGTAATCAGTTTGAGAAAGAAAAAAAAAAGTTGAATGTTTCACTCTTCCTCGGACAATAAGAATAGACAAAGTAAATTAATTTAAAGAGTTCATATTAAAAAAATGATAAATTAATTTAAAGAATTTAAAGTAATTTATAATTTGAAGTCTCATTGATGTCATCATTTAATACGACAGTATTACTTTAAATTAAATAAGTGCGAAAAGTTCATATCATGCATGATTTTCAGATATGCAAATATGATCCGAATTATTAAACTGTTAACCTTTGAACCCGTCTATTAGTTATCCATAAACAAACTTCTAGAAGCTCGCAGTATGCGACAACGAAAGAGAGAGCTGTTCAAAGCTAAATCAAGCAATCAAATGAATGATTTAATGATAGCTAATGGTACATCACCGCCAACTTACTCGATAAATCCGCCAACTCAGTATGGTACTTCACCGCCGCCTAGCTATGAGGATGCGCTTTTGGATGAATTTTTCAATGAATGTCGACCAGTACGATATTAATGAATAAATGTGAATCAATTTCTGAAAGTTATTGAACAGAATGCTAAAAGTTGTTTATTTTCTAAGAATTTTTAAATTTTATGTAAATTTTGTGATAGAATTAATAAAATTTTATCTTACATAAAGATAACTGTTTATTCATTTACTAAACAAGTGATAATTTGTAAAATTATTTGTAAATACACAAGTTATAATTATTTTTCACTCAGTGCATTTAGTAAAATTAAATAATGCAATTCAATCGATTAAAATATAATTTTTTCCTTCGAAAAAAAAAAGAAAAGAAAATCAATGCGCTCAGATGCATTTAAAAACAAGCAATTAAATTCAAATAAAATTTTTCTTTCTTATCCATTTCAATGATATCTTTTTTTTTTTTTTTTCAAATTGCATAAAATTTATCTGCAATTTAAAATAGCGAAGGAATAAGCAAACATTTCACTCGATTTCGATACTGCAACCAGTATGGTCCATATTTTGCCAAACATCTAAAAAAAAAAAACGAAAAGAATTTTTTCTTTTTTTGAAAACTTTAGAAATTATTGATTTCATTTTTCTTTTTTTTTTCTAATCTTTCATCATAAACTTCTAACACATTAATTCGAAGCTTTTCCTTCCTTAAATCCCAATTTTTTGATAAAATATCCATTTTCTTTTTTTTTTTTTTTTTCGAAAATAAAACAAATATAAGTTTTTATTTATTTTCCACTTAGTTTAGTAATAGTCATTTTTACATAAATAAAAAGAAAAGTTATATCTTACATTACTTTAGAAAAGTAATACTACACAACAATGAACTGAAATATATATGATAAAGTTATTTTTATTAACATTTTAAACATTTGAAGATAAAAATTGAATTTTTTTTTTCAATTTTAAAAATTTACCTCAATTCATCATGTTTTAATCGTAAATACAAATGACATGTTAGAAATAAAAGTGGAAAACAGGTAAAGAATGCATTTGTTCCTTGTAAAATTGTCCAACATGCAAATGTAAGCCATTCACAAAAATAATTTGGATGTCGACATAATCCCCACCAACCGCTTCCTAAATGAATTTTTTGACTAAATTATAAAATATTTCAAATTTTTCATCTTTCCTTTTCCTTTCTTTTTTCTTCACTTATAAAATTCAAGAAAAGTTGAATTATTTATAAAAACAAAATTTTTCAAAAAAAAAGAATAGATTGCTTATAAAAAGTAACAAAAATATGTTTAATTAATAAAAAAGAAACATGTAAATTAATAAAATTACACAATATTAAATTAGATATTCAATTTTTTTTGACTAATTTAAATTCTTTACTTATCTAAAAATATTTCAAACTTTTCATCTTTCCTTTTCCCTTCTTTTTTTTTTCACTCACAAAATTCAAGAAAAGTTGGATTATTTATAAAAACAAAATTTTTCAAGAAAAAAAAAAATAGATTGTTTATAAAAAGTAACAAAAATATGTTTAATTGATTCAAATTGTTTATAAAAACTAACAAAAATATGATTAATTGACAAGAAAAAAAACACGTTAACTAATAAAATTATGTAATATTGAATAATCGGATGTTTATTGTTTTTTTTTTTTTGACTAATTTAAATTCTTTACTTACCTAAAAGTAAATTTGAAGCAATTTCACCATTGTTACGTCGATATTTAGCAGTAATAAAAAATGGATCTTCACCCCATATTTTCATATTTCCATTAGCAAGTCGAAATTGTGTACGTTGCCAATCACTGTCAACCGTAATATACATCGAGATGACAGCAATAAAAAATGCTGTCACACTAATTGGTAAAGATAATACAATTTTTCTTTGTGCAAGCACTGTTATCGGTGTCGCATAGAATGCTGGATAAAGCACAAGTATTCGCCAAATGTAAAAAAATCCTTAAAATATTTTTTCTTTTTTTTTTTAAATAAAAAATTATGATAATGATAAACCGTTTACAATCTATAAAAATTTTATCAGCTAATAAAAAAAAAAAAGAAATTCCTTCGCCTAAATCATCTTATTACATTTGTAATGAATTAAATTTTTGAATGATTGATTTATCAAAAAAAAAAAAAAAAAAAAGAAATTGATGAAATTAATTATACAAAAAAAATATGCCAACCAATGAAACAATCAGAAATTTAAAACAAACAAAAAAAAATCTTAGCAACTGGTCATATTTAAGTAGCATATGAAATTTCAAAAGATTTTTTTCTTTTCTTTTTTTTGTTTTCTTAAAATTCCAAAATGTAAAATTAGAACATTTGAAAGCAAATGATTCAAAATTAGCTTTCGTATTTCATCTTGCACCTGTTTCCTTTACTTTTTTCTTAGCTACAAAGAGGCCACCGCCTAGTAAAAGTCTGTTTCCTCATTTCAACTCACATTTTTTTACCACCGTTTTTAAATGTCTAAATGTCCCATCTATTGGTCATCTAGGAAAAAAAAAAACACCAAAACTATCGTAGCATATTGAAATAGAAATTGAAATTTAGCACTTGCAGCAAATTATCTGTAATAATGGTTTAGAGAGAAAAAAAAAAGAAAAATCAAACAAAATTTTATAGAATGGCCATCCATTGAGTTTTTTTTTTTTTTTTAATTAGTAAATAGTTAAACTAAAATTTTCTAAAAATTTAGCACTACATCAAATCTCTAATAGACTTTCTGTAACAAATCTAGCAGACCGTTATATCAATTTCTTTATTATCTAAAATATAATTAGAATTGAGCTTTTTAAAATTAGAAAAAAGTGTTATAAGAAAGATTTAAGAAATTTTGATAAAGATAATAAAATGGAAGAAGAAAATTACTATATGATATGACAACTTTATGCTTAAATATCATAAAGCATAGATAATTAAAAATAAAATAAACTAATTATTGAATTGCAGAAGAATCTTAAAAGATTAAAGTTATTTTATGCTTTTTGCTAATAGACATGAAATAAACTTGAGAATATGGCAAATATTGCTTATAAAGTGAATTGAAAAAAAGTTACTTCTTCAAAATAAAATTTTAAAAATTTGATTATTTCTTTTAAATGATTGAAAAGTATTTTTTTTTTTTGTCCGTTTTGATTTATTTTAAAGGAACATCAAAATAGCAATGAACTTTTTATGAGTTTAGGAGAATTCAGCAAATGGTATTGATAAATGTTTACGAATTAATGTTTTTATCGCCCATTCTCGTATTTTAAAAAAATTTTTTTTTTTTTTGAATCAAACTGCTTTGATTATGAGAATTATTTCTTCGTTGTCTTTTTCAATTATTGAAATAAATAATTCTGCAGTTTATACAATATTTTTATAATATTTTTGTGTGTAATTAATTAATTAATTGTTCGATATTTTTATCAGAAAAATATCTTATCATTTACTTTTATTCTATCATTTTATTTTCTTATCATTCAAATTCCTGCCGTTTGCCTCTTTTTTTTCCTTGGAAAAAAAAAGAAAAACTTTTTCCTAGTTATTTCGTTATTTCTAGAAATTTTTTCAATTTCAAATTTATTTATGTAAAAGAAAAAGATTAAACAGAAAAAAAGCGCTCAAAATTCAGTACATATATTAACATCATATTATTCGTTATGAATTTTTTTATATTATTCATTTTCCGGAAAACCGGAAAACATTTTAACAAACCTGCTTTCTTATTCTGAGCATCCAGTTGAGTGTATTGCAAATGCTCATACCAATGTGTTTTACCAATATAAATAAGCTGCAAAATAGCGCACGAGAGTAAATTATCTGCAAAATAAAAAGCATTCATTAAAAATTGCTAAAATGAAAAATGAAAAAAAAAATGGATATAATTTTTAAATTAAATCCAGTGAGAATAATTTAATTAGAAATGTAAAGTGCAAATTAATTCATCAAATTATTCTGTTAATTAAATGTAGCATATGCTGTAAGTCAGAAATCATAGTGCAAAGATCATTGATTAGTTGCTTAAAATAAAAATTAACATTTTGTTTATAACTGATCCAAATCGCGACAAAATGATTGATGATTATGTGATGATTCAATTGATGATTTAATTTGTAATTTTAATACTAATAATTTCTGACAAATGGGAATAAAAATTTGAAATTTAAATGATAATCTAAAATGTTTACTATTGATTCGTCCATAAAATGAATAATTGTAGTAAATGGATGAAATGATATATAATGGCCATAAAGTTCGAGAAATTCTATACGTGATAAAGTGTTTGAGATCAATTGAATAAATCATTGGTGTTAAATCAGTGCCAAAAAATAAACCATTGATAATATTAGCTAAAAGATGATTAATTTCAGATAATTTTTACTACTTTTATTTTTAAACTTCATTTCTAGTCTGAAAACTTAACTAATAATATTAAATAAATCATAATTGTAAATTATATTCTAAATATATTTGTACGGAAAAATAAGACTAAATTGATAAGACTAAAAATTGGAAAGATTAAATTTAAAATTTCTTATATTAGTTTCATTCTTATTTTTTTTAGGTAATAATTGAACTGAAAAATAAAAAATTTTTGGAAAGATTTTTTTTCCTATATTTTTTCTATATTTTTTTCTATATTCCTATATTTTTTTTCCTATATAGTTTCCTATATTAGTTTCATTTTTTTAAGTCAATTAGCACCTTCTTTACATTTCAAATTTTTTTATTTCATAACTTATTAAATTTTTATGTCAACTGAAATGAGTACCATAAACCATTTCAATCAGTAATTTTTTTGATTATCCCAGTAAAACCTATTTTATTTGCTTATTTCTTCAAAACTTTACATATATATAACTTACAAATAGTAAAATCATCACTTTGTTGTCGCATATATAAAAATAAAACCATAATTATGGATATTAAATTTAACAATGATAAAGTTTGATTCCAATTTATATAAATAATTGAAGCTTTATAAAAGCCTAGAGATGAGCCAAAGATGAATAATAGTACAATTAGAAGACATGAATGGAACGAATTTACCGGATGACATTCACGTTCTCCTGAAATTAAAATTATATGACTTTTAATTAAGGTAAATAAAATTTAGAATTATCATTTTTCTTGCATAGGCAAAAATAACTCAAATAGTTTTTATTTAACACTTTTTTTTTTTTTAAATCAAGTTAAATAGCTAACATTTTTATCTATAAACAAACTGATAAACTGATATATATATATAAAATGATAAGTAAAATTTTTACCCATGCTATTAACAACTGTAACAAAGTCTTTAGGTAAAACAAGATGAAAGATAAGTTGTAAAAGAGTAATAAAAACAAGAATTTTCCAAGGCACCGATGAAAATGGTGATGGAAAAATTTGATAAATCACACCATTTTCTGACCATAACATTTGAAGAAACTGAAAAAAAGGAAAAACAAAAGAATATTTATGTATTAAATAGAAATTTTTAAATTTAAAAAAAAAAATTTTTTTTTCTTTTTCAAAACAATTTCACATGGAATGTTTGTATTAAATTTACCTGAAAAAATGATGCATCACAGTTAGTTATCGCATAAATGTGCAAATAAAGAAGAAATGTTCCACCACAAATTATCGATATTAATAATTGAGGTGAAAAATTTTGTTTTTTCTAAAAATAAAAATTGTTATTAAATAATAAACATTAATATCTAATGATTATTTTAAAATAATTCTTTCCTTTTTTTAAAAAAAAAGAAAGGAGAGAAAAACTTTGATTTTTTTTTTTCTTTTTATTTTATTGTAAACTACAAAAATATCTGAAAATAAATGTAAATTTTTTTTTTTTTTTGTTTGCAAACAATTTTATTCAATTTATCGTTTTATTCTCATCAAACATATGTTACAATGTGTCATTGTTGTTTTGAAATGTGAAATAATGATTGTTAATATTTAAATAAATAACATAAAATACACAGATTGAAATTGCTCCGAAAAAAAAAAGATTATCAAAATGATACAATAAATATTATAAATGCATTATTTAAAAACAATATGTGTTAAGAAATGATTTAAAACATTTTAAAACTCTTTTTTCTTTTCTTTCTTCAATATTTTTAGCATGTTTTTCATCCTTTTTTTAAAAAAGTTTAAAATAGCATAAGTAATATTATAATTTGCCAATATTTCTTTTAGTATAAAATGAAATGAACATTTTATAAAATTGAAAAATATATAATTCACGTAAAATATATCAATTTTATAAATTGAATATGTAAAAAAATCAATAAAAGAGAAAAAAAGATTATTCTAGCACAAAAATTATTCCTTCTATTATTGTATACAAAAGACTTTATATTTTTTTTTTTTTAAAATTTAGATCATATTTCAATTTCTAGATGATCTATACTTACTACTTTCACTCTATAAATCAACAAAAAGAGTAGTGCAATATTATTTGACAGTAAAAAGATAATTATATCTTTACAAATAGAAGTATTCTTGAAAATTTTTGAGCATACAATTTCTTACTTCTAATATCAATCATACTCCAATGGATTAGAAGTTATACAAAAAAAAAAAAATCTAGTTTTTGATACGAAAATAAAAAAAAAAGATTTATTTATATTCAAAAATATCAATTAACTTTTATAACATAAACTAAAAAAACAAAAATGTTACTATAATATGTTTATTTTTGTCCCTAAAATTATCACAAATATGTGAACAGTAAATTTTAAAATTTTAACGTAGAAGGTTGTTTATTTATTCTTATCATATTATTTTTGTAAATTATAATTTTCACAACGATCAACCGATTATTTTATTACTTCATTTATAAATTTCAATCATTTCCTTTTTCAATTTTATTTTCATTCATTGAAATTATTTCTTAATTTATTTAATTTCTATTTCATTAATTCAATGTTAATTTCAATTTCTCACTTATTATTTCTCTATCTTTCTAACAAATATCAAATAAAATATTACCAGTGCTTCAGCAATTTGAATTCGTTCAATATCCTTTAAATTACACGATGATCGCCTGGATGGTATGGAATGTTGTGAGCCAACAAGTGATGAACGCCGATTATTACGAAGCATTATTGCTTGTTGTTATTGTTGTTGTTGTTGTTATTGTCGTTGTTGTTGTTGTTGTTATTGTTGTTATTGTTGTCGTTGTCGTCGTAATTGTAGTTGTAGTCGTAGTTTTTGCTTCTGTTTATTTATTGTTTATTATTATTATTATTATTATCATTATTGTTAACATTATCAGCCAATAATTTTTCAACTAATGGCATCTTTTATTAATATAAAATAATCAAAATTTTGCCCAAATAAAGTTACCATTATTATCAATAAAAATTATCACCAATTAAATTTATCCCATTATTATTATCATTGATGCAAGAAATAACTACTAGTGGTAGCTATGATGATAATATTGACGATAACACTGCTATCAATGCACAAATGATGAGCAAAAAGTTCAATTTTCATTCGATTTTCTTTCTCTCATCCATCAAATTTATCTCTTCCTATCTCTCTTAATACTATTATTACACAAAATAGCGCTTTTTAACGATCACTTTTGCGCCATCCTATCTTTCAATATATTCTTTTCATTTCTCTTTAGCTACTCTTTCACTAAAACATGCGATAGAGCTTAGACAAAAATTCTCATCCTTGTTTCTTTCAAATAATTGTAAAGTTATCAAAATATTTACATAAAATAATAAATATATACGTACACGTACGTATGTACATACGTGCATACGTACGTGTACCAATTATTACAATGTATTCGTTTTATTTTACAAAATGAAATAAGAGATAAAAATAAGGAAGAAATGAAATTATATCATTTTGCAATAATTATTACAAATGACAGTTGTCTCTTCTACCTTCAAATGATAATAATTGACAGATACAATGGATAGTTTAAAATTTAAACCATCAATGGTTATACTAACAATGCTAGAAATTATAGTGTAAAATTGTATCATTTTTCTTTTAGCTTATTTTAAAATACATTTGAAAATTTTCACTCTTGAGAAAAATTTTTTAACAATTAAAAATTAAGGCTAAATTAGCTTCTCGCATCAAAATAGCTTTCAATCATTGATTCCATTGCAATTGTACATCTCACTACACTTTTTTTACGGGCCGTGTTTTATCTGATTTTTTCATTAATTTTTCGAGATATATCGGTGATTTTGAGGTATGGAAGAGATTATTAGCATAAATTAATTTCCTCCTATTTCTTGGTGATATTTCAACAAGCTGTGATATGTCAAATTTAATAAAAGGAATGAAGATGGATTGTGCTGCAGCATCACAAATGAAGGATAATGCACGAGAAACATCGGTCGTTACTAAGGTATTTTCGTGGAATCATTTTTTACTAGGTTAAAATTTTGAACTTAATTGAAATAACCATCATACAAAGGAAGGAAATAGATGAAATGTTTCATTAAGATGTAGGAAGTAATGTAGAAAACTTTAGGCAATATTCGAAATTAAATGTTGAGATGGAAACAATTTTATTACAAGTTTTTCTATACTTTTCATATTTTCTAGCTAATAATATATGGGAGAGAGTTATGAGAATTATCTGGTAATAAAAGAAAACATTAACCATGTTATTCAAGGATTACAAGAAGTTATGATATCGAAACTATTAAAGTAAAAAATGTCGAATTTTAAGTAGCTTTAACATGTAATCTATATTTAATCATTCAAGAGTTTTATGAAAATTATAAGAAAAAAAAAAACTTGCAATAAAAATTTCAGACAGCAGGCGTTGTTGCTCGATTAACAAGTAATATGGCAACAGATGTTCAATCACTAATATTTCAACGTCACAAATTAGCAAGTGGCACAGCCGGATATGTCTACACTGCTAAGAATTCAGTAGTTGGCTTCGAATTTCTTCTTATTTTCAGTTATTCATTGAAATTGTTAATCTGAATTATTTAGCCATTCATCTGATTTCCAGTAAAATAGTTCATCTATTTTTTAAAAGGAATATATCTTATGTTATAGCTAATGCAAGATCCGAAATAGCAGTGCTCAATGTGCATTATTATTTCAGTAACACGTAAACAGTACATTGAAAATCTAGCAATATTAATCAAGTTGGAAAATATGCAAATATATTTTTAATTTCAACCGTTTATGCAATATTACAAATAATTTAGATGTAGAAATGTTGTTTGAAAGAATAATAACATTTTCAGGGTCCAGCATCGGAAAAAGTTGTTCATTTGGGACGTGAAGAATGCTCAGAAAATGAAGGATGTGATTATGCGATAGCAGTAGTTAATAGACAAACGGGAAAAATAGATTATTTTCCCACTAAACTGATTTGTTTCGAAAATGTTTCGGTATCGGATTTCCAAACCTTATTAGATTCTAGGTTTGTTTTCATTTTTCATTTTTTTTTCATTCAAAAAAAAGGTTTGTTTTCATTCTTTCTCATCTCTTGAAAGTTATAAATATTTCATTTTTTGCTTCAAAATAATTTGAAGTTTGTAACTGGAAGAATTTCAGTTACAAAAGGAAAATCGATTATTCCATCGATAATAGTATTAGCAGAGAATCATGGGCTGACAAACGGCGTGCATTAACAGATGATTTTGGATCAGTGAAAAAGATTAAAATGCAAGATGCTGCAAAACGGCGACAAATCAAAGATGTATGTTCTTTTTTCTTTAGATGAATAAATTCAAAATTGCTAATCATTTTTTTTATTCTTGCAGAAACAGAAAAATTTATTTTTTTGAAACTTTCGAAACATTAATCAATTTTTAAGGAAACGCTGTCAGTTATGCTTAGTTCGGCATTTTCATCTGCGAACATGAAAAAGGAAGATGAAATAGCAAATAATCCTGAAATTTCATTACTAAAGACGGTAAAAATTTTTTATTGCATAGAAAAGATATTCAAATCTTTGTTTCATTTTATAAATATGAGATCGAATGTGAAAGAACGAAATTTTCTGCATCATTTGAAATCTTTTCAAGGGAATCAACTACAAGTTGGTATTTAATAAAGAGTTGCATATGTCGTATATGTGCTTCATTTTAACTTTAGTAAATCATTTAATTTTTAAATTTTGTACAGGCTGAGAGTTCGGTGTTACCGAAAGCAAATATGGATGGAAAATCGCCACGAGAAATATATTTGTTTTCAAATTTTTTATCGGATGCAGAAGTTATTACATTCAAATCTGAAGCATTTGATCGTCTGAACGATTCAAGGAAAAATCTTATTGCCAATGGTTAGAAGTTTTTTTACTGTTATCTGCTTATCTTTTTATGTGGTTTTTGCAGTTTTTGTAAAATATATTGTACTATTTTATAAGGTCTAAATTTTCCGATGCTGTTATTCAATACCTGCTGCAAAAACTTATATTCCATTTTATGCTACAAAAAATTTTATTTTTGTTTACGCAAAATTTGAAAAAATCTCCATAATTTTCTATTATTGTTTTTCTTTAATGCAACACAACACAGCTCATATCATTTCGCGTATAATCGGCGAAAGAAATAAGATAAATAGCGTTTTTGGTCATATTGTCTGCTGGAACAATTTTATTGTTTTCTTTTTTTTTTTTTGTTTATTGTTTGTGATATTGCAATTTATCCATAAAAAAAATATATAAACGTATTCATCTGCAGCTGCGTATCGTTTTTTAGTTACAAATAATGCTATAAATCAAATTATTCTATTATATTGTGTTTTAGGGTTATCGCCTCTTGTATGTAATCTTATTGGCAACATTAGTATAAACACCGAACGAACATGTTTTTTATTGCTCTTGGATGCTATGATACATTGTTACAAGGTAAATATTTACATATATGTATTTTTCTTTTTATTTTGTGCTTTAAATTTCTGGTGTTTTTATTTTTATTTCTTGTTTTTGAAGTTTGGAATTTGTTATTTTGCAGATTTTGGCAAAACGTCGTTTTTTATTGCAAACAGAATGGGTGCAGTTGCAGTATCCAATGATAGTACTTTCTAAAATTCGTGAACTTTTTCTCCGTATGTTTTATTCTTTCATCACTGCTTCTGATGAAATAACAACTAGTTGTTTTGTTTTGTGTGAAACATGAAGTAAATCTATATTGTGTAAGGAAAAGAAAGCGAACTAGAGGTTTGAAAAAAGAGAAATTGAGTGATGTTTCTTTATATTAGGAAGGAGGAAGTGAAGACTCGAGTTTAAAAAAAAATAAGAATATGAGACTTAAAGAAGTTTATGGAAAAACGTAAGTTTTGTTTTATTAATTTGTTTCTTTAGTTTACAAAAAATTTAATTTTCAAAGATATGGATCAGATTTTTATTTTAAATGCGTTTTTTTTATGATATCTTGCTTTCATTTTCGAACTTGTTCAATTTTAATTTTGATTCGTTACAGCTGGTGAATTTATTTGTGAAAATAGCAGAAGTAAACGAAAGTTACCGGTTAATTTAATGGTAAAAGATAGATTATTGGCGCATATTTTATGCCTGGCGATTATATTAGACTGTAAGTTGACTTTTGATCTTTATATTGATCATTTTTAGTTTGAATACCTAGTAGAGATTTTTGTTCTTACCGTTAAACCATTTATCTATTGATTGAATAAACAATTATTATTGGGTTTTGTGATTAAAAAAAAGGATCATTAATATTAATATTAAAAAAGAAATCATTAGCAAATTGCTTTTGATAGGAAAATACAAAATCAGATATAATTCGCTTTTCTCTCAGCATTGAGTAAGTATTTAAGGTATTTACAGATGAAAATATAAGTTTACCAATCACTCCATGGGCTAAAGAGCTTGGAGCTGCTGAACCAAAGATTACCAAAATGGCAACTGCACTTGGTTGCAAGTAAGTCTTACTGAAAGAGGAATCATGATTAATGTTAAATAAATGTACTTTTAAAATTTGTCAAATCAGAATCAATTACGTGAAATTTCGTATTTTAGCGTAATCGCCGCAACGGCAGCTGAAGGTGTTCGTTTGGGAACTTTAAGAATAGCGCGATTAGTTGGACCTCCACAAAAATCCAAAAAACGATTTTCTGGACGTAGTACTGCTGGAAGAGGTCGCTAAATTCCAAAGAATTGAAGCGTGATATAATGCGACTTTTTTTTTTTTTTTTGCATTTCTCTTGTTTCATTTGTTTTTGCGTCAGCCTGTTTCATTCTTGTTGATTTTTTTTTTACTGTTATTGCTTTTTCATGCAAATATTTAAGAAAACGGGTTCTAAATATACTTATTAGTAACATTTAGTATTTCATTAAAAGTGTGTAATCGATTGGTGATGTATTACTTCTAAGAAAATAGCGTAAATTTAAACCAAAGATGTATTATCTCGTGAAAAGAACGCAACACGTTAGTGCTGTAACTATTCGTTTAGTTTGCTCACTAATTAGATTTTTTAGTTTCTTTTTTTTTATTGCTAAGAATTTTAACTAATTATACGGATCATAAAACAACCTAGTTTTTAGGTATTACTGCATCTTTAGTATTACTGCATCTTTTAATATATTACTGCATCTTTAAGTATTACTGCATCTTTTACTTTCTTTTTGCAAAATTCACCTCCTATCGCTCGGTCTTTGAACAGTGAGTGTATCACAATATAGGATACTAATGAATTTGAAGATTTGATCTTCTTTCAAGACTCTAAGTTCTTAAATGAATTGTCGTTTGTTAGAATTTTGTTTATTTTATGATTTAAGAAGAAAATGCCGGAATAAATTTTTAATTCCTAAGTTTAATATTTTTGCATGAAAAAAGTTTGTTGTAAATAACCAATCTAAAATATACAGAAATGAAAATTTCTAAGTTAAATTTTAATGTTTACTAAAATTATTTGAAGAGGTTGGGAGATGTGTTATTTACTCGTACTATTTTTATTTCTTGAAAAAGGACTATTTCGTTTATCGTAGTGAAAATCAAACAATTGTGAAGCATACATTAGTTCAGATTTGTTGAAGATAAAAGTATAAATACAAGTTCTACCAGTTGAATTTTACAGAAGAAAGAGGGAGAGAGAGAGAGAGAGAGAGAGGGAGAGAAGTGGTATGTTTAACAATTTTAGAGAAATACTTTTAGTTGATCGAATTGTGTAATGTTAAAAATATTGGACAGAATAGTGTATGCATTTTGTATTTTCAAAATTTGCTAATTATATTTCAAATGAGAAAATGCTTTGATCTATAAATTTGTTGATTAATGCTAAATAGTTGAAAGATAATTTTTATGAAATTAAGAAAAATCCATCATCTATGCTTATAATTTGCTCAAATGTTTCATACATTTTATTTTTTTCTTTCATTCTTACTTTTCCAATAATAAGTTTAATTATCATAAGCATACATTCTTAATTAATTGTAAAAAAAAAACAAAAACAAAAACATTTCCATAAACAAATAAAATAAATAATCAATGAAATAATATTACCTTACAATAAAACATTCTTAATTAGAAAAATATTAGGGACAAAATTAAAAATAATTATAAAATGAATAATCAATTAAATTAAAATTGCGGGAAAAAAGCAAAGTGTAATAAAATTTGCAATATATCTATGTATGTATCGATTTAAAAACTAATCAAAAAAGAAGAAATTTTCGGAGAAGAGGAAAAAAAAGAAAAGAAAAAGAAACATTTATTTCAATTAAATTTTCATTGTTAAAATTTCTTAATTAATTGAAAAAAAAGAAAAACATTTCCATAAACAAATAAAATAAATAATGAAATAATATTACCTTACAATAAGACATTTTTAATTATAAAAATATTAGGAACAAAACTAAAAATAATTATAAAATGAATAATCGATTAAAATTGCGGGGAAAAAAAAAACAAAATGTAATAAAATTTGCAATATATCTATTCATATATCAATTTAAAAATTAATCAATTAAAAAAGAAGAAATTTTCGGAGAAGGAAAAAAAAAGAAAAGAAAAAGAAACATTTATTTCAATTAAAATTTCATTGTTAAAATTTGAAATGAGCAAAAAAAAAAAGAAAAGGAATGAATTCATTGATACTACTAAAATGTATGTATGTTGTAAATTTATCATCAAATTGCGCCATCGTCCATCCATCAATTTTTTTTTTTGTTGTATTTAAATATATTTTGTTGGTATATTTTCTTTTCCATTCTTTCTTCGTTCATTTTGCTTTTCTTTCCTTTTCTTTTTTGCTTTTTTTTGGTTTTTTATTGCTTTTTTTTTTTGGCGCCGATATGTGTCATTCATTCAGATTTAGTTTAAATTAGTTCAAATGGACAGTTGTTTGTTGCTAGTTGTGGTCAATTTCTTTAGTTTTCCTTAGTTTTGTTTTTTTTTTTCCTTTTCAAAGTTAAACAATAAATTGACTAATTCATTTTTTTCTATATTTAAATTGTACTTATTTATTTATTTGTAAAGTTATGGTACCATTTTAATAATTAATTTATTAATTTACATTGTTAATGAAAAAAGAAAAAGATATAATTCATTTCTTTCTATATTTAAATTGTATTTATTTATTTTAAATTTCTTTCTATATTTAAATTTTATTTATTTATTTGTTTTAAAGTTATGGTACCATTTTAATAATTAATTTATTAATTTACATTATTAATGAAAGAAAAAAGAGATATAATTCATTTCCTTCTATATTTAAATTGTATTTATTTATTTTAAATTTCTTTCTATATTTAAATTGTATTTATTTATTTTAAATTTCTTTCTATATTTAAATTTTATTTATTTATTTATTTTAAAGTTATGGTACCATTTTAATAATTAATTTATTAATTTACATTATTAATGAAAAAAAAAAGATATTTATTTAGGCAGAAAATAAAAAATATCTTAGTAAAATGTGTCAATGATAGCAATTACTTGTATTGATTTTGTCTCTCTCTCTCTTTCCCTCTCTCTCTCCCCCTCTCTCTGCTTTTCTCTTTTTATGCTAAAAAGCATCCATTTCATTTTGATTTTTTATCTTGATTTTGCTTTTTGCCTTTTTTAGGCAAAAAATGCTTTCCTTCTTTTTCTTTTCCTTTTTGTTCTTAATTTTATTTAATTTAAAAAATTAATATTAGAAAGAATTTTTTTCTTTTGATTATTCATTGCTAAAAAGAAAATGAATAAATAAAATTATTAGAAAATAAAGTAGAAAAAAAAAATAAATATTTTAATTTATTTTTGATTTAAAAAAAAAAAAATTCTCATCATTTTATTTATTAGAAAGATTTAATAGAACAGAAAAAAAAAACTTTTATCTTATTTTATTTATTAAAAAATAACGAATAATTGTATTTGCTATCTTTTAAAAACGATCAAAGAGAGAGAGAGAGGGAGAAAGAAAGAGAGAGAGAGAGAGAGAAACATCTTTAGCATTCATTGATTAGCAGTAAATAATATTCTGTTCATTCTATGATAATGTCAACAACAAATCGTTATGATCGTTACGTATCCATCAAATAATCTTATTGTCAAATTTTATTCGTTTTCATTCTCTTCTTGAAATTTTGTTTTTTATCAATTTATAAAATAAATAAATAAATGGAATGAATGAATAAATAAATAAACAAATAAATAAATAAATAAATGGAATGAACGAATGAATGGATGGAATGAATGTTTTTTGATGTAACGAAACATTTTCATTTCCAAATTTGTTCTTTTCGTTTTTTTTTTCTTTCACTTCTCTTTCATTTTATCTTTCTTACATTCCTCTCTCTCTCTGTCATTTAAACTAGAATATTAATTATCCATAAAATTAAGTAATATTTTCAAATGATTTTAATATTTCATTCAAACATATCATTTAAATAGTCTTGTAATGAGTAAATTATTAAATTAATAAAATAGAATGTACTAATTTTACCAATTCATAATTTTATTAATATTTTTTTCCCTCTCTCTCTCTTTCTCTGTCTCTCTGTAATAAATAGATAAAAATTTAGAATTTATTAATTAATTATCATCTAGAAAATATCATTGTTCATCAACTAATATCATATCACTTATTTTTTCTTATCATTCATAATTATAATTAACAGATAAATTAAACAAATATAAATGATTTAATAAATTTTTATTAATTTGGAAACTTTTTATAACATTCATTGCTTAATATATTATTATCTTTTTGGAAATAATTATCACAAAGACTTTTTTATCTTTTCAAAATTTGATTATTATCTATTGATGCTTCATTTAATAATTCAAATTACATTAAAATAAAATGTATTTGTCATCAATTTAAAATAAAATTTAAAAATGATAAGAATGATTAGTTTATCATAAATGAATGCTAGCCTAGAATTCATTTATTTAATATAATAGCCTGAAATGATACTAAATTTTGAGCAAATATATTATTATACTTATGAAATATGAGAATAATTCTAATCTGTTACGGTGATAAATGATCATCTTATCAGATCATATCAATATTTGAGTGTTATATTAAAGAATTATCATATTTTTCCTTGATCTTATTTGATGCTATGCTATTAATACTGATAAAGTTGAACTGATAAAGTCAACAATCATTGATTAGTAATATTGATCGAATGAATTTTGTTCATTTATTACATTTTATTTGCTAAATTTTATCAAAATTTACACGTTTTTATTATGTAAACAACAAATAAACATCAATTAGAAAGGCAATGATATAATTTAATTACTTTATTAATCCTAAAGACATTTTTACGATTCATTTTTATTTAAATGAAAAATTTTAAATTTCATCAAAATTAAATTTTGTTTTATTTCTTTCATTTGTTTAATTAACTACTTGTTCGACAAGCACGACTATATTTGTTTACCTTGCATACTTAATCTATATTTGTTTACCTTACATACTTCATCTAAAATATTTGTATTTGTAATAAGAGAAAGAGGGAGAGAGAGAGAGAGAGAGAGGGAAAGAGAGAATGAGTGAAGCAGTTTGAAAATAACAATTAGTTCCGATATTATTGATATGATCTGTATGATAAGAACAGTTACATTTAAACAATATTATTACAATGATTTGTAACAATGAAATTATCACTGATTAAATTGTAAATTTATTTTGGTTTATGCTATAATTACGTTTTCATATTTTCTATTTTCCAAAATAATTTTTTTTTTTTCTTTCAAATTTCTGTTTCTCAAATAATATCAATAAATCGATAATAAAATTTATCAATCTTTATTTTTAGTAAAGTGATTAACAGTCATATCACAGTAAATGTTATCGTATTAATTAAGTTAATAATTTTGATGTTTCTGGAAAGGATGACATTTGACATCTTTATAAAATTATCATTTCGTATTTATTAATTTAAATACTTAATTTGAATATTTCATCATCTTATGAATACTTTGACTTTTTTTTTTTACTTTTTGCCACCTATAGACATAATAAAATAAATTACTCATTAAGTAACGAATTGATTAATTATTTCCTTAAATAATTTATTTTAGAAATAATCAATTATTTATCTTTCCTAAAATATTATCATATCAACTAATTAATATTTTAAGTAGTAATGATAATAATGTAATGTAATGAAATAATTAATATTTTTATGAAATAATTGATAAGTAATGAAATAATCAATATTCTAAGTAGTAATAGTAGTAATTCCATAGAATTAAACATATTTCTTTTAAATAAATTTATTAATTTTATCAATTTATTTACTGTGCAAGTCGTTGTGTTAAAATTTTCATTCAAAAATTTTGCAGTTTTTTTTTTTCGATATTTATTATCAATTTATATTTTAATTAATTTTTTTGTAGTGTTCAATTTTCAATTTCTATCATCAAATATTCAATAGCTGTGACAAATGTATGGATGTGATCGTATCGAAAGTGGTAGTAGTAGTAGTAGCAGTAATAATGATAACACTGATAATAATGATAACGTACAATTGATACAAGCAACTGATTCATTGCGAAGAATTCGATCAAATGATGGTTTCTTACCTTCAAAGGTTAATCACTTGAAATTGCGCGAAATTAATGAAATTAATTAATTAATTAATTAATTAAAATGACATAATAGTTGAGCATTACGCAAAATTAATGGAATTAGTTAATTAATTAAATTTAACTGTTGGAGCTATTTTTTTAATTTATAATAAATTCGTCAGTTGATATATGTCAAAAAAAAATGTGAGGAAAATTTGAAAAAAAAAATGAAAATTCTTTCTTTTTTTCCAACAAAATTAAAAAATGTTGAAATTTGTTAATTTAATTTGAATGCAATTAATTGTTTATATCACATCGTTTACCTTTTACTTCTTTTTTAATCATATTTATTAAAATTGTAAATCATTGCTACTACTTATTTTTATTCCTAAGTTATATTTCTCATAAGAAATATTTTAAAAAGTGAAAAAAAATATTTTAAAGATGGAAATTAAATTTAAATGTGGAAGAGTTTTCTTTTTTTTTTTTTTTTTGAAAGAAAAAAAAGAAAATCTATTATTTGCTCATAACTTTTATTTCCATATTTAATATGATGATTCTTTATAAAAATTTTCCTTTGATATTACCCATGCTTAAATTTATTTTTCCATAATTATATTTCATTTTCATTTTCATAACCTTCATTTTCATAAAAGATGACTGACCAAATTTGATCAATGAAAAATATAAAGCAAATTTAAAATGACCTCTAAAATTTCTCACTATATTTCTTAATGGCATTCAATTTTTCTTCTTCCTTTTTTTTTTTCCTTATTTTCTTTACACAATAATCGTATGACATTTTTCATCATTTTCAAATTATCAATTTATTTAAATATCATATCTAATCGAATTTTTATTTCTTTTTTTTTTTTTTTGATGCAAAAATTTCTTCTGCTAGAATAATAATGAAATGTGAAATATGTCAAATTAGAGTTTAAAAATTAAATCAGACATGGAAATAGTTTAAAATTTCTTAAGCATTTCTTAATTGATACTTTTTAATTTAATTTTTCAACACGTTGCAATAAATTTAATTTTCATATATTACTAATGAATATTACTTGTTTACATATTCTAGTTATTAGTTGCGCTATTATAATTAAAAATTTAAAAATTCCTTTAAATATCTTTTAAATAGACTTTTAGGTTATTTTGGAAGTGATCATTTCTTGGATAAATAAATCAAATTAATAAGTTAATTTTTTCTTTTTTTTTGACACAAAGATTTACTCATTTATAAATAAATAAACAATTAAATGATTTAAACTATGTAACTCAACTGGCAGTAATTAAATATTTTATTGAAATATGAAATGAAAATTTTAAGAAGAAAAAAAAAAGAAATAATATCATTTGAGTTGCATAATTCAAATCATTTAATACTAATTGTTCATTTACAATTTATAAAATGAAGTAAATCACTTTTTAAAGTTTAATTTATTCAAAAAGGCTTTAGTCATTCATTACTAAATGACAATTTCATCATTCCATTTTCAATTTATGATTTCAATAATTCCATTAGCGAACTATTTTGATTGCTATCTACGCTACTTTGTCCTCTTTTCATTTTCATCATCTTTCGTCATTTGTCACTTTAGCATTTAAATTCTACGATAATTTCATTCTTATCCATTCATAAATCTATTTATTATTCAACATTTTTCCCTGTTTAATTTCTTCCTTTCTTTTTCCTTTCTCTTTTTTTCTTTTATTTCGAATTTATATTTATTTTTAATATTTCAAGAAAAAAATAACTTTTTTAACAGTTTTTTAAATTAATTATAACTAATATTCATTAATTGATACCTTAATTATTTATATTTTTACATAAATCTATTTATTATTCAACATTTTTCCCTATTTAATTTCTTCCTTTCTTTTTCCTTTCTCTTTTTTTCTTTTATTTCGAATTTATATTTATTTTTAATATTTCGAGAAAAAAATAACTTCTTTAACAGTTTTTTAAATTAATTATAACTAATATTCATTAATTGATACTTTAGTTATTTATATTTTTACATAAATTTATTTATTATTCAACATTTTTCCCTGTTAATTTCTTCCTTTCTTTTTCCTTTCTCTTTTTTTCTTTTATTTCGAATTTATATTTATTTTTAATATTTGAGAGAAAAAAAAGCAGTTTTTTTCTTGCAATTTTTTTCAGTTAATTATAACCAATATTCATTAATTTTAATACTTTATGTATTTTTTTAAATATTTGAAATTGGGTTTTTTTTTGGTAAATTTTTTATTAAATAAATTAGCAATAAAGTATGTTTTGATATTTAAGCATTTTTCCCTGTTAATTCCTTCCTTTCTTTTATTTTCTCTCTTTTTTTTATTTCGAATTCATATTTATTTTTAATATTTGAAAAAAATAATTTTTACGTAAATTTATTTATTATTCAACATTTTTCCCTGTTAATTGCTTCCTTTCTTTTCTTTTCTCTTTTTTTTTTTTATTTTGAATTCATATTTATTTTCAATATTTGACAAAAAACGTTTTTTTTTTGCATTTTTTTTCAAATAATTATAGCTAATTAAATATTTGAAATTGGAATTTTTTTTCTTGATAAATTTTTTATTTGATAAATTGGCGCTTAAAATATGTTTTGATGCATATTTCAAGATTAATTCAAAAAAAAAAAAAAAAAAAAAAGAAGGAAGGAAGCATCGAAAGGAATTAATCGTCATTAGCACTAATTAAAAGATTAAGGTAATACTTCGTATGGTTAATTAATTTGTCATCTTTAAATGAATATGGTCATTTGCGCTTCATTACTTAAAATATCTAATATTCTTCTTTCTGGTATAAATGATTGTTTTTTTTTTTTTTTTACTCATTCATTTAAATATTAATGATAATTTTCAAATTTATTTTTGAAAATGTTAAGAATTGAAATTATTATTTGTGAATAAATTGGAAAATATTTGCGCTATTAATTTTTGATTTTCTAATATTTCATTCACATTTATCAATCATTTCAAATAATAAATAATAATTTCTTATCGCTTGAAATTGTTATTGCTTTTAGCGCAAATAATTCTCAAATTAAAATTGTTCAAAAAGAAAAATAATAAAAAAAGTAACTCTAATTTAATGATTTTATTGAATAATTAAACTTTTCAATTTATTCATTTCAAGTAAAATATATCATTCATAGCTTTTAGAATTGTTTATCACAATTTTATACAATAAATTTTTCAATTATTTAAGGCATTTTAATCCAATTGTCGAATTATTTTAAACTGTCAATTTTTCCGTCTCTCTCAATGCTGAATTAAATTTATGCAATGTTAATTCTTAATTAGCTTAACTAGCTTAATTAGTTCGACTTAATCCCATAAAATTCATATTTTATTCTTTCCAAAAGCTTCAAAAATATTATCTTTAAATGGTTTTAAAAATCAAATCGAAAATTCCAATAAATTTTACCAATTCATCCATTTTTTTTTTTGTTTTTTTGTCTCTTTTTTCTCTTTTCTTTTTCATCCGTTATAATAAAATTTTTAATTTCAAAATTATGAAAAAAAAATACATGTATAATTTAGATTTGAAAATATTTAATTGAAGTGCTACAAGAATATTTGCTAGTTTTTTCTTTAATAACTATTTGCCATGAAATTAAATACAATTATTAATGCCTTTTTTTATATCTGATTTTTACATTTAATTTAATTAATTTTAATTTGATTAAATTAAATTTAATTAATTTTTGTATTTAATTTATAGCAAACTATAAAATTTTTTATATTTAAAATGGCAATTCGTTCCTAATTTGTTAATTTGTTCAAATTAACATTACAAAAACTTTTCTTTCCTTTTTCTGCCTCTCGCAATATTTCAATAATTACTTTCGTAATATTACAGCTTTTGTTGTAAATTGTTTGTAAACAAATAATATATTTGGAATAAATGCTCTTTGTATAAAAGTTTTGCCGACATTTGTTCATTTCTTAGAATCTTTTCATCCTTCCTCCAATATTATTACTATTGGATGATGACAAAATGTGATAATTAAAAATAAGTGATAACTATCTTTTATCTAAGCGTTAGAACTGATAAATATCTTTTATTTGAAAGAATTGAACTAAATCTAATCGTAAAGCTAAAAAAAAAAATACATCTTAAATCCTTTTTTTTTCAATATTTTTTACAAATTTTAATTTAATTAAAATATAAAATTAGGAGTTTGTTGCTAATTAATAGTATAATATTAATAGATTTCAATAATTTAAATTATTTTAGAAAATGAAAGTAAAAAAAAAAAAATGAAGGCGGAAATGAATTTCTCTTTCTTATTCACAACAACAAAAAGAAAAGAGAGAAAAAAAAAGAGGAAAATGAGAAAAAAATTTTTTTTTTTTTCCGTTAAAATTAATTTAGTATAAAAATGAAATGTGATAATATCATTGATTAAAAAATGGAAACGATGATCTTAAAAGTTTTTAATTTATGTCACAAAATTTCATTCCCATTTTATTTCATAAATGTATGATTGTGGAAAAATTCACAAATTTCTGCTTGAATAATTTTTATGAAAATTAACATAGTTCAAAAGTTAGTTAAAGTTTATTTAATGATAGCATTAGTAATATTAAATCGTGTAAAATATTTATTAATGCTCTCTCTTTTTTTTTTTTTATTTAAATATTTCTTAGATATAATTCATTCTGCATAAATCATCAATAAATTTGTTTTAAATTTATCTTTCTTCTAAAGTTTAAAGCAGTAAAATTTTATTTTTCTATGAAATACTTTTTTTTCCAAAGAAATATTTAGTGAAGAAATAGAATTATTTAACAAAAAAAAATTGGCAACTTTANNTTTTTTTTTTTTTATTTAAATATTTCTTAGATATAATTCATTCTGCATAAATCATCAATAAATTTGTTTTAAATTTATCTTTCTTCTAAAGTTTAAAGCAGTAAAATTTTATTTTTCTATGAAATACTTTTTTTTCCAAAGAAATATTTAGTGAAGAAATAGAATTATTTAACAAAAAAAAAAAATTGGCAACTTTAACAATTATGAAATGAAAAATAAAAAATATGAAATTGAGGAATGGAATAGGAAATTTACAAAATTTTTAATTAAAGAAATGTGTGTATTATTAATTAACGAAAAACTAATCATCACATTATCAATCTTCTGAATGATTTCCATGATATCACTTCTCTTATCAGTTCTCTTATCATTTCTATAATATTGCAGTGAGATCGAAGCTGTGTTAGTTGTTGTTGTTGTTGCTATTGTTGTTATTGTTGTTGTTGTTGTTGTTTGTTGTTGCTATTGTTGTTGTTATGGTAGTGGCTGTCATTTATTGTTTTTTTTTTTGTTCTTTTTATTGTGCCATTTGTTGTTATTTATTGTTTTTTTTATTGTGTTATTTGTTGTTATTTATTGTTTTGTTTTTTCTAGTTGTTTCCATCTTCTTTCACTATTATCTTAAATATATCTTCTCAATTATTATCTTAAATCATTTGTAAATTTAATTTGTAAAAAAATTATTGATAAATTATGAAAATTTTCTTTTCTTAAAAAAAAAGACTTCAATGAATATTCTTTTTGAAATAATTTTGAATGTAGTCAATTTAATATCGATAGTTGGAATATTTTTTTTTATAAAAAAAAATAAAAAATAAAATGAATCATTAGTGAATATCTTTGTTCAACATTTCATGTTTTTCTTTCTCTTCCTCTCTCTCTTTCTCTCTCTCTCTCACTTTGTCTCTTTCGGTGTCATTTATGAAAAAGACAAGTATTGGAATTGAAGGTGACACACCGATTCGAATCAATAAAGTGTGGTCAGCAAGTGACCAGTAGAAATTGTTAGTTAGGTTAGGGAAATCAAAAAGATGATGATGTATTATAAGAGGTAAGCAGGTAGAGATGATTAAATATATGTTCTTTCTCTCTACAGGTTTCTTCACCTGTAATAATTAATCGTTTAGATGCTGTTGGCGACAGTAAAATTGTCATCATCTGTCCTCTCTTCCCCTATTGTCACCTCATTTTTATCTTCTTCTTTGCCATTCATTCTGTTGATCCATTTTTACCTCTTTCTTAATCTTTATTTTTTACATCTTTTCCTATTTCATTTCTAATTTAATTCTTACTCTCTTTTTTTTTTTCTCATTTTGTCTTATTTACTTTTTTTTCTCTATCATTTTCACATTTTATTCATTTCAAATTTTACATCAATCATCTTTCATCACAATTACAAATATTTTAAATATCATCTTGAAAAAAAAAAAAAAGAAAAGCAAAAATTGAGGTACAATTTTTGGCTTAACAAAAATAATTTCAAAATAGAATCTCTCTCTCTCTCTCTCTCTGTCCCTCTCTCCCTTTCTTTTTTTCTTTATTGATCATTCATTCTTTTCACCTTTCTTTTTTCTTTTCTTTTTCTTTTTGTGAAATAAATTGTTAATTTATTATTTCTTTTCTATTTTCTTCATTATCTTTTAAATTGTTCGCCTTTTCATTTTCTTACAAACAACAACAATAATTCTTTATTTTATCAATTAGTTTTATTTTTCTTTTTTTCTTACTTTTCTTCATTTTTAATTCAACTTTTTGTTTTTTAATTTAAATTTATTTAAAATTTTACACAATTACTAATTTTATTTCTTTCATTCATTTCATACTATTTTCTTCTTTTGTAAATATTTCAATTAATAATTCAACAAAATTATTATAATCATTGCATAGTATTAATAAACATATTTAAATAATTTAATAATAATACCTCTTATCATAACATTTATCATCTTATTTTTATCATTTTATCATAGCATTTAGTAATTATTCTTATTTGATTCATAACAGAAAATCGCGGGTAATTTCTTATCACTTTTTGTTTTTGTTTTTTTTTAAAAAGCATTTTCTACTTTTCCCGCAGAATTTGTTAAATGATTTTATTAAAACTTTTTAATTTGTAATAATAGATAATGTGCAAAGATAATTGCGCAAAAATTGATATAATTATCACTCATTGATTATATCAAATTACAAATTACCCTCTTCGCTTTCCTGTTTCCCCTGCTTTATCCCGATCTATCCAGTTTTACCCTACCCTACCCTATCCTACCCTACCCTACCCTACTCTATTCGATCATATCTTTTTCACCTGCTTCATTATTAGATTAAAACTATACATCTTTAATTAAAATTATAACAATTTTGAAACTTTCTTATTTCTCTAAAGCTTTATTAAAAATTAAATAACAATCAAAAGTTTTGCTAAAATTACTGAAATTCCATCCATTTTTATTCTATTTCATAGTTTCTTCCTTTTTTTTCTTTTAAAAAAAAATCTTTTTACAAATTTAAATACAAATTTAAAATTATTAAATTGCAATTGTATTAGTCTTTTTTTTTTCAATTCAAATTTTGGATTCAAATTTGAAAT
>SSBO01000009.1:859619-877249 GCA_005281725.1 Wuchereria bancrofti | reverse complement strand
GTTTTGCTAAAATTACTGAAATTCCATCCATTTTTATTCTATTTCATAGTTTCTTCCTTTTTTTTCTTTTAAAAAAAAATCTTTTTACAAATTTAAATACAAATTTAAAATTATTAAATTGCAATTGTATTAGTCTTTTTTTTTTCAATTCAAATTTTGGATTCAAATTTGAAATTATTGACTTTTTCGCAAATTCATAATTTTTCAAATTTTCAACAGTAATTTTTCAACATGATATCATTTTACAATTTTTAAAATGAAATTGTGAAAATTTTGAAATTTTTATTTCTTATTTTAGTGAAGACTATTTTCAACAAATGTTTCTCCTTTTTTTATATTTTTCTATTCGAATTCTTTCTTTCTTTCTTTTTTCGCCTTTTCTTTCTTTCTTTCTTTTCTTAAATTGATTTGTTAACATACATATTTCATTTATTTCACTGTCTCTTCATCAATGTCAACTGTCCATCGTGTCATCTTTAAATTATGCAAATAATATATTTGAATGAATGAATGAATGAATTCATCGTTGATGTCTTCTACTTTCTTCTTTTTTTCTCCATTTCTAACACTTTTTTTTTTCTTCAGACACTTGACCATTTGATGATACTTATGGGCAATTTGTCCCATCATTTTGATGGTATTTTTGCGCACTTTGCAGTACCAATTGATGATATATGTCTTTTAGACAATTTTTCCATCAATTTATCATAATTTTTAAATAATTTTTCCATCAGTTGATGATATTTTTAAATAATTTGTTCATCCGTTGATAATATTTTTCAATAATTTATTCATCAGTTGATTATAATTTTTAAATAATTTATTCATTAATATTTTGAAATAATCTATTCATTAATTGATAATATTTTTACATAATTTATTCATAAATTGATAATGTATTTAAATAATTTATTCATCAATTGATAATGTATTTAAATAATTTATTACATAAAAAAAATTTTTTTGGAGATAATTGTGATCCTCTTTAAAATACTGAAAATTTTGTTATCCATAAATGGAACGAATATTTTGTGGTTAAATTAATTTTATAATTTTCAAAAATATTCATTCAGATGATTTTAAAGATGACACATTTTACAATTTCAATATTTTCATTTTTGCAGTTTTTTTCTTTTTCCTTTTTTCTTTTTTTTTCTTTTTTGATTATTCACTTTTAATTATGATGACAACAATTTTCCAAAAAATAATCAAATATATCTAAATTAATAATCTACTCATCAATATTCTTTTATTTACTTAGACTTTTTTTTTACAGAATAGATAAGTATAAGTAAAATTAAATTCTCATTAATTAATTTAAAATATGAATAAATTTATTTTGTATAATTTATGAGAAATGCTTCAAAATTTATTCATTTAGAATAATTTTTCGTAATGAATTTTTGTTGTATTTAAAAAAAAAAAAAAATTTTTTCTTTTTGTTTTGCTCAAATTAATCAATTCGTTCTTAGATGTCACATCAACCAATTCGTGTTGTTCAACCACCGATACAGCCATCTTCTTCTGTACACTCAAAAAGTTCAAGAAACTATCAGAGGTGAATTACTTTGCTCATTTTATCAAAAAAGTAATGAGAAAATTTTAATAAATAAATTAAAAAATTAAAAATTAAAAAATTTCAACATTTTTCCAAAAAAAGTGAATTTTATTAATTAGAGTTTTAAAATTAACGAATTTATTCCTAATTAATTTTCAATTTTTGAAATGTCTTAATTGTTAAGTTTTTAGAAAAATAATATATTCCAAAATCTATTCTTTTTATTTATTTTTGAAGTACTATATAAATTTGATATGATATGATATGCATTCTAAGGGTACTGGAATAGTTTTCCTCCATCCATAATATTATAGGTATTATCTGAACAGGAAAATTATATCAGGAAAAGTGAAACCGGTAGAAATTAATTTCGATAAAAATACACCGAAATAATTATTTTTGCTAAAATATTTTTAATTTAAAAGTTATAAATTTTAAAAAATTATGAATCAAGTTTGATTTAGTTCTAACTCCGTCAGATATGATGACTTGGTGCAAATTGCGGAACAACAACGACGTTTGATTGACGCTAATCGGCAAATGATTCATGAACGTGAGACACGTGGAAATCATGTCGACAATGCGCCCATACGTTTAGCTGTACTCAGGAATGAGGTTTTCATTATCATTATCTTCATTATCATTTTCATTATCTTTTCTTTTTTTCAATAATTATTAAAATAAGTGATAACAAAATGTGTTATAAATTGATAAGTTATTTTAATGATTACTTTTAATTAATAAATGGTTAATAAAATTAATGAAGATTAGACTATAATGATATTAGGAAATTAAGAAATAGATTATTAATGATATTAGGAAATTAAGAAATAGATTATTAATGATATCACAATTTAAATTTCTAACTTTGATTATAAAACAAAATGCTAAAAAAAAGAATCATCGAATAATTCTTCATTAGAAATGGTATTTTAAATTTTTAAATACCTTAATTTGTCAAAATTACAAAATTTCATTCGTTAATCAAAATGACCTTAATTTGATGAAACTTTTTAATGAGTTTTTGATAAATTATGAAATTTCTTTATTCCTCTTTAAAGATTTTTCTTCTTTTTATTTCGCCCTTCTTCATTCTTTTTCTTTTTTTTACAGATACTATTTGAAGAACGTGAAATGACACGTTTAAAAATGGTAGAACGTGAAACACAGCAAACAATAAATCGTCGAATGATAGCTGAAAGACAATTGAATGATTTGAAAATTAATTATACATCACAAGAGCAACATTTAAGAAATGTCATTTCAAAGATTACATCCTTACAGACACAAGTATGAATATCTTATTATTTTTTAATTAAAAATTAATTGTATATTTTAGTTGTAAATTAATTCTAATTGTTTTAAAATTTTTGTTTACAGATTAATTTTTCTCAAAATTATCTTTTCATCATTTTCCTCAAAATGTGAAATCATTTTTTAATTATAAAAATAAATACAACTTTTTCTTAAGTTTAAATAACATGAAAAAATTAAATTAGATTTAAAATATAAATAAAGTAATGAAGTGAAGAAAAAAAAGATTATAATCAAATTGAATTGAATTAAGTTATGTTTATTCATAATCACTGATAGCTTATTTAAAATGAAAACTTTTTTTTTTTTAATTTAAGTTACATATATTACGTCGTCGTCGATTAATAGCATTAAATGCCGCCCGAGAACAGCAACAAAAATTAATGAATTCACCCATAAGGCCTAAATGTGTTAGTTTAATTTAATTTTTCCAATTTTTTTTTATCAAATATTTTGGACCTTATAAAAAATTAATTTTATAATATAATAATACAAAAAGAGTTAGAATTATTCTTGGATCAATTTATCCATTCATTAAATTTCATAAAAATTTTCTTCTCTTTCTCTCTTTATTATATTTACTTGTTAAATTAATGATAGCAATATTAAATGAATAAAAGTTAGTATGTATATTTCAATTTATATTATAACAAAACAAAAATAATTAAATTTTTTTCTTCAAATCTTAAATTACAAATTTTAATTTTTAATTTTTACAACTAATTTTCATTTAATTTGCTATTTTATACTATATTATTTGCTTCAAAATCAGTTTTTCTTTTTTTTTTATTTTCAGAGTGATTCTATGCAAACATTATCCGTAATGCCAACATTAGCTACAACATCAACTGATAATATCATTTCACAAAATGATATCGATGGATCAAAATCATCAACACTGATTGCTACCGAACATTCAGTATCACATAGTAATCATGATAGTGATAATGAAATGTTACGACAGATACCATTAATATCAGATTCCGGAAAATCAAGAAATTCGTCTTTTGATTTACCTTATCGTCCACGAGCATCCGTTGAACCATTTCAGGTAATTTCAAGGTTTTTTTTTTTTTCTTTTATGTCATCTATTAATCATTAAATTAAATTATTAAGTTTTCTGTATTATCCGTTTATTTAAAAATTCTTTGTCAACATTATTTTGCTTTTGCATGTTCCTATTTATGATATTTGATTGAAATAATTTACAGTTTAATATGGAATTTTAAATTCTTAAATAATGACTTTAACTAAGTTCAATTTATTAATTGATGTTAATTTCTAATCTTCTTATTAATTAACAATTTATGTTTGGATAATGAATTATCTAAATATTCCTGTAATTTAAGATAAATTAATAATAATTCAAGGTATTAATGATAATTCAAGATAAAAAATTAATAATTTAATAATTAATTCAAGATAAAAAAATTAGTAGTTATTTTCAGGTTAATCAGTCAAAGCCTTTCATAGATGCTAGAAGTGGGTCATCTTCAAGCTGTCCTCCTCAGCTGCTAAATAAGCCATTTAACGTTTCTACATTTGGAAAAGATGGGTACGGTACTTTACCGTATATTATTTAATTTACAGTATATTTGAGTGTTTTACTGTATTTTACTTACTGTATAAAATTATGATAATAATTTTTCGATTGTGACCAATTTTTTGGCTCATTGAAATTACTAAATTGATTTATAGTTCAATTGGAAAAGATTTAAAATTTTTAATAAAATTTTTTAATTTGTTTATATATATTTTACTTTATAAAATCATTTTTGAAACAATAAATATTCCTCCATTTTAGTTTATTTTATATCCTTCAAATCGTTTTTTTTTTTATTGAGACAATTTTTAAAGTTAAAATTTTCAAAAATTTAGATTAATTTTTAAATTATAGCTTATAAATTGAAAATTATTTAGAGCAAATTTTACATTCATCGATCGTAATAGTTCACCGTCACCACCGAAAGATCCATATCCAACAGTTGAAAATACATTTGATAATAAAATAGCAAAATTGGACGAGAGAAGAACATCGGATCATTGCTTAAATAAAAAATTATCATCGTCAACAATTGAAATAATGGAAAAACAACAACAAAAGAATAATAATAATAATACAACAATGACGAAAACAACTAATAGTAGTGGTAGTAATAGTACTACGATAGTGCAAAATGAACGATTAGCATTAAATTTGGTTGATAATACAAAGCTAACAAGAGCTGATCAAATTTCTATACGACCTGATACATTACGAGCTGCAAAAAGAAGGTTAGTGATTTATTTAATTTTTAGAGAAATTTCTTTTTTTTTCCTGAATTTATAATATTTACTTTAGTTTTCAAATATTTACTTTTAAATAAACTTTTTTTTTCCTTTAACACAATGACGAATCTAATAAATTCATTTGAAAATTATTTAAACATTTCAATTTTTTTTTACTCTTACTTCATCTTACTTTTTTTTAATTATGTTACTATTTAATTATTTTTTTCGAATATATACTTTAGCATTATCATTTAAAGAAACAATCTTTTTTCTTTAACACAATGACGAATCTAATAAATTCATTTGAAAATTATTTAAACATTTCAAATTTTTTTTTACTCTTACTTCATCTTACTTTTTTTGAATTATGTTACTATTTAATTATTTTCCTCGCATATATACTTTAGCATTATCATTTAAAGAAACAATCTCTTTTCTTTAGCACAATGGCGAATCTAATAAATTCATTTGAAAATTATTTAAACATTTCAATTTTTTTTTAAGATCGTGGGCTATTCAAGAGAATACATCATGTAATGAAACTGAATATATTCGAAAAATTTTACTTGATGAGCAGAAAAAAGGTCGTACTCATTTATTAGTTGGATGTAATATTGGCAATCTTTTTACTGTTATAAATAAGGTATATATTATAATTATCATTTTATAAATTTGATATTAAATTTAATTAAATTAAATAGGAAATTTTTTCGTTTTTTTGAATAAAATTTTAAGTAAATATTTATTATTTTTAATTCAATCTTAAATATTACTAAATTATTATTATTTTCTTTAGGCTATTAAAATAAGCAAATCATATCGATCTGCTTAACTTAAACCGATACATTCTAAAATATTTATGAAATAAATTAATTAGATTAGTCAAATGTATTATTACTAATTATTGACCAATTTAATTACTCATTAATTTAACATACACATTACGAGATATTATGAAATAAATATATATATTATTTAAAATTTACATTCAAAATTTGTGAATGAGAAAATTTTTTTGATAAATAAATTCAATCATTTCCATATTTGAGAATGCTACTACAATATGCAAACCGGAAATAATTCATGAAGAAGAAAAGGAAGCAACAGATGATACTACGACAACAGCTCCGGAATATGTATGTGAACTTCTTATGAAGGATATTCAACTTGACGAATTACCGGTTGAAGTTGAGCAAATGGAAGAATGTAAACAGATGAAAGTATTAACTGAAAAGGAATTTACGGATGAAATAACGGATGAAATGGAAATGCAAAAAGAAACATCAAATATTACGAATCTTACTAAGACATCACCTGAAAAGGTATTTTAATTATCTTTCATTTCTCAGCATTTTGCATCATATTTTATTCATTTTCCATCTCTCTCTCCCTCCCTCTCTCCCTCTCTCTCTCTCATATACACATATATATATGATCATAAGATTGATGTAATAATTTCACAAATATTTGAAATTAATTAATTAACTTTAGATTAGGTAATTGGAATGGTTGTATCATTAGATTAATTCAAATAGTTTATATATGTTATACATACCAATTATTTATCTTCCTAGTAGATTTTTTTTCTTCCTTTCTATATTTGAATTTAAAATTGTTAAATTAAATTTTAAAAAAAAGATGAAATTCAATAGCACAAATACTTCTTTTAGGGTATTCTACGTCTTAATAAAGTGAAAAAAATTGCAAGAAAAGTAGTTTTTGATCCGTTAGCATTATTATTAGATGCAGCACTGGAAGGTGAAATGGATTTGGTAAAATCAAGTGCTACTAAGGTTGTTTTTTTTTTTTTTTTAATTTTCAAATCATAATTTTAAATTAAAAAAGAAATTTTTTATTTTAGTATAAAATGAGAAATTTGCGAAATATTAATTTGTTATATTCTAATAGATTTCATCTTTTGTAAAAATAATCATAATAATTTCGATATATATATATATCATAATTTTTGTGGTTCTTTTTTTGTTTACAAAATTATATAGTAATTATAGATAGAATTATCGATTAGTTTATTTGAATTAAATATTTATTTGTGATACTTATATACAATTACATGTTTTTTTCCTTTAGTTGCCAAATATATCAGCGTGTAATGATGAAGGTATCACTGCGCTTCATAATGCAATTTGCGCTGGTCATTATGAAATTGTGCGCTATTTGGTGGATTCATTTGCTGATGTAAATGCGCAAGTATGTTAATTAATATTTTAATTGAATTTATAATTTAGTAAAATGTTACAATTTTCTACAGAAATTAATATCAATTAAAAAATTTTTTAAATTTACAATAAAATATTATAAAATATATAAAATATTAAAATATTATCATAATTTTACCTTAATTTTTAATTTTTTGATTTTTTCTCTTTGTACTTTTTTTTTTCTTCTAACTGTTAATTATTAGAATTTAAACTTTTTACATTATAGATTAATTTCAAAATTCTTATTGAGGATTTTTTTTTTTTTTACATTTTTATTATTCTTACATTTACATTATTTTTCTACTTATTACATTATAAAATTAAAAAATGTCATTTTCTACTTATTACATTATAAAATTAAAAAATGTTATTTTCTACTTGTTGCATTATAAAATTAAAAATTTTATTTTCTATTTGTTACATTATAAAATTAAAAAATGTTATTTTCTACTTGTTGCATTATAAAATTAAAAAATGTTTACATTATATATTTAGGATTCAGATGGTTGGACACCGCTACATTGTGCTGCATCATGCAATAATTTACCAATGGTAAAATTATTAGTTGAAAATGGCGCTTGTATTTTTGCGCAAACATTATCAGATTTAGAAACACCAGCTGAAAAATGTGAAGAGGATGAAGATGGCTATGAAGGTTGTCAACTCTATCTCAAAGCTGCTCATCAAGAAGCTGGAATTATCAATAATGGATTTGTAATTTTTCATTTTTTCTTTTTTTTTTTTTTTGAGAAAAAAAAATTTCATTTTTTTTTTTTTAAAATTTATTATTTTACTGTAATATATCTACTACACTTTTCAATGAAATTTTCATCATCATTTTTGTTGGAAAAAAAATTTTAATTATTTTATTTTTTACTTCTTTTCTTTTTTCTTCAATCAATTATTGATTTTTTTGTTTGTTTGTTTGTTTGTTTTTTAATAATTTTCAAATATTTAAATTTTAATTTTGTTAAAATTTGATTAGCTAATTAACAAAATAAATTTTTTTTTTTTTCAGATGTATGCAGCATATGATTATGATAAAATGCAAGAAGATGAATTAACTTTTTCAATTGGTACATGTTTACGTGTACTTGAAAAAGGTACCAATGAACAGGCATGGTGGCTTTGTGAAATTACAACAACAACAGAAAATTGTAATGGTGGAAATGAAATATTAGAACGTGGTTTGGTACCACGAAATTATTTATCACTTTATCCAAGTTTATCAAAACGAAATGCTAATTTTAAAATGTTTGATTTATCACAATTACCAAAAATTCATGATTCAAAAAAGGATAATATGAATGTTAAAGAATGGCAAAAGAGTAATTCAATGATTGAAAAAATTACTGAAAAAAATGATGACGAAACAATTGTTGAGCAAACATTACCAATTACTGTTTCATAAATTAATTTTTGTGTAAATTTTCTATGCGCTATTGTCACATCTGAAAAGATTGCTTTTGTCTAAGGATATATTATAATAAATTTATAATTTACATTGTATTAAATTAGAAATTTAATTTGAAGTTTTTTTTTTTGTTTGTTTTTTAGTGAAAGAAAAATTTATTGAAAGTACTAAAATTGTTGAAATAATAATGAAATTCTAGCAAATTTATCAATTAAAAACGAATTTTATAAGGTTAGTTATCTAAATCTAAATTTTGTACTTAGTATATTTGGTTAGTATTTAAGTTTTATATATTTTTTTGCCTCTATGCTAATAACTGTCTTTTTTTCTTTTGGCTAATTTTAAATGCAAATTAGCAATTTTGATTTTTTTTTTTTTTTTTTTGCAAATATTCAATAAATCTGACATATACTTTCATAGAAAAGTCTTTTTTTTCCATCTCTTTCAAAACATTTTGTATTTAATTCTACACTTTTCATATTGTTTTAGTATTCATAAAGTTAACATTTGTTGACCGATTCATTTAGAATTTTTCTTAAATAATAGAATTAAAGTTAAAATTTTGATTAAATTCATAATTTTAAACTTATCATTTGCCATGATATCATTAATATACTTTGAAGTGTTTAAATTCCGATTTTATTGAATCAAAAATTATTGTATTGTGGAAGTTTTTTAAGTTTTTCTTTTCCTCTTTTTTGTTTTTAATTCCTATTTGTCTCGGTGATTATCAGTTTTATTCCATTCTTTGTATGCTGTTTTACATTTCTTATCATTTTATCATTTCATATATTCTTTAGTTACATGATAACTATTCCTTGTCCTTAATAAATATACTTCTTAAACGTTGTATATGTATTTATTTATTTATTTTTTTGCTTATTTAAATTTCAGTTATTTCTTTCTACACTTTTCAATGATTTGTGCATTTTTAAACTATTAGTTAGATTGTTTGAAAATTTTGCTCATTTTAAATTCTAATACAGTTGAGTGATGTGAAAATTTTTTTATCCATTTTTATTTATTTCATCTTCTAAATGCTTAAAAAAAAGTGAAAAATAAATTTCGAAAATTTTAAGAGAAAAAAACAAATTATTCTCATTGTTTGTATATACGAATGTACTCTTTTAATTTTTGTTTCATTTATCTTTCTTTACAATAAAAATTTTCAGTAATATAAAAATTTGAATAATTTGCAAAAAAGAAGAGAAATCATGCTGTTAATTAGTTAATTAATTAATTACTCAAGGTATTTTCAGTAATTTCTAGATAATTGATGATAATGATTGATTTATCGTGAAATTTATATATGGCAAGAAATGCTTCAAACAATTTTAGTATTCTGGAAGTTTCATTAAATTAAATTTAAGTTTGATGCAATAGCTATTCTATGATAGTAATCAAATGAAACACTTTGCACCGATTAATTAAATTAGCAAGGAAGAACTTTGATAAGTATGCAAGCTTTAGATTTCAATACTATTTATAATTATATTTGATAGCAAACTGATATATATATATATGACCTTAATACATGAGTGAATTTAATTAAAGTTAGAGTATATAATAAACATTTATCAAATAGTATATTAAAATAGTAAACTAATATACATATACATTTGTATTTCTTATTACCTTTAACAAGAAAGAAAAAAAAAATTTTTTTTTTCTTTTACTTTTCACTTTAAAATTATTTCACTTTTACTGATAGAAATAAAAGCAAACATTGCCTGCAGCAATTTTTCTGTCCGATTAACTTTACTCTTGTTTTCGCTCATTTAAGCTATTCCGTTTTGAAGCAAAGTAAAAGTAAAACATAGAAAGTAGCAGCTTTAAATCTAAAACTAAATTAAATTTGATTTCATCTATCTAATAGATGGTGAAATGAAAGAGGAGAAGGAGGAGGAATTCATCATTTCTCAACCAACCAACCAACCAATCTATCTATTTCTTCTCTCTCTCCCTCTCCCTCTCCCTCTCTCTCTCTCTCTCTCTTTCTTCTTTTTGAATCATTTTTATCATCAAAATCTACTCATGCAACTCCTATCCATTTTCCTTCCGTACATTTCATTAATTTTTCCATCATTAAATCCCGCACATCCTTTAACGCTTCCTTTGATATATTTCCTTCCGTCCGTCCGTCCCTCCGTCCATCCGTCCGGAAAACCTAACTTCATTCACTCTTTAAATCATTAACATTATATTGGATGAAAAATTTATTGTTTATTGTTTTATTGTTATTCTCATTAAATTGATAAATAATTTTTGATTCTTTTTCAACATTTTTTAAACAATTTTCATTGCTCCATTTTTGTTCACTTTTTTTTTTTGTTTTTGAAATTTCATTAAGTTTTATTTGAATAATTTGTTTTTTTTTCTTCTAAAAAAAAATGATATGTTATCATTTTAATAAGTGAATATTGGATGAAATTTTTTAAACAAAAATAAATGATTCATTTTCATTTCAAAAATTTCTCATCTTTTTCGAATTAATTTGATCAATGCAAATTTTTCTGTCTGATTAGCAACCAGATCGATATAATTTTTATCTGATTAGCTTAAGTTGATATCATTCTCATCTGATCATCGATTTGATCGAATTAATTTTTGACCAATCAGTAGTCTGATTGATAAAAAATATTCTCACTGTCTTATTATCACAATTTCATATAGAAGAAAATTATACTAAGAAAAATGAAATTGAAAGCAAAGTGGAAGAAAAAATACGGAAATGAAGAAAAGGCTTGAAATTTACGAAAAAGTTTGCCTGATCATATTAGCATTTTCCGGAATTTTAAAATATAAAATGCAATTTCCAATATTGATTTTATTGTGTGAAAAAGAATTTTTCCGTAAAATTATCAAAAAAAGAAAAAAAAACTGAGCAGAAATGAGAATTTAAAAAAAAAAAAATTGTTTTTTTCATACAAATTGTTGAACGGAATAATGTTACTTTTGCTATGATAAAATGTTAATGAAAATTTCGAAAGAAATCAATAAAATAAATTCAAAATTGATCATTTCTTCCTACCAAATGAATATTATAAACATTTTGAAAGAGGGAATGAGAGAGAGAGAGAGAGAGAGAGAGGGAGAGAAAGAAAAAAAAAAGCGGAAATTTTACTTTCTGAAACAAATTTCAATCAAATAATATTTGCAGGTGAATTTTGTAAAAACTTCGCGATGTTTTTTTTTTAAAAAAAAAAAAAGTAAATTAAAACTGAAAAACTGAATTGAGAGCATTTGCATTTGTATCGTTGATTCAATGACGAAAAGTTTGTAAATGACTAGAAGAAGTATAAACACAACAAAGTTTAAAATTGCAAATTGTTAGAAATTGTAACGAATAGGAAAAGATGAAAAAATTGAAATGAATTTTTCGTTTTCTTCTTTTTTGTTATTCTTTCTGGTTGGATAATGAGTGGTAAGTGGTATTGAAATGAATTGAAATGAAATGAATTGAAATGAATTGAAATGAAATGAATTGAAATGAAATGAAATGGAATGAAATGAAATGAGCAGAAGATATAGTTGAAATATTTGAAGTGCTTAAATAGGATTACACAGCGTTTTAGTCGCGGTAATCATCAAGCAATGATGCATTTGACTTCACCAAGAAAGAAAGAAAAAAAAAACTTAAATTTCGTTTTGTTCTAGGTTATAAAAAAAAAAAATTGGTGACAAAGTGACAGATGACAACTATTCGAGAGAAATCATATCAAAGCAATCAATTATTTGTGATTTTTTTTGTACTTTGTTTTTAAAATATAGCGTGAAAAAAATTTCAAATTTCACAATTTTATTATTTTATTATTCTTTCTTTTTTTTCTTGGAAAAATTTAAATTCTTTATTGAGTTACTTTGTTTTTTTTTCTCGCTGTGTGTGATATGGAATACTATCAAATATTATAAAATAATTAAACAATTAGTAGGAAAAAAAAAACAAACATTTCTATCTTATCAAATATTATATTTAAGTCTTTCATTTTTTTTTGAGTTATTTCTTTCTTTCCTTTTTTCTTTTTTTTTCGCTGATATGCTTAAAATGTTGTATGAAAATTAACTAATGATAATAGTAATTAAATTAGTGATAGCAGATGATAAAATTGATCATATCAAATTGATTTAACCATGATAAATAAACTATTTTTTTGTTGACATACTTAACTTAAAATGTTGAATGAAAATTAACTAATGATAATAGTAATTAAATTAGTGATAACAGATGATAAAATTGATCATACCAAATTGAGTTAACCATGATAAATAAACTACTTGTTTTTTTGTTGACATACTTAACTTAAAATGTTGAATGAAAATTAACTAATGAGAATAGTAATTAAATTAGTGATAACAGATGATAAAATTGATCATACCAAATTGAGTTAATCATAATAAATAAACTTCTTGTTTTTTTGTTGACATACTTAACTTAAAATGTTGAATGAAAATTAACTAATGAGAATAGTAATTAAATTAGTGATAACAGATGATAAAATTGATCATATCAAATTGATTTAATCATGATAAATGAACTTCTTGTTTTTTTGTTGATATACTTAAAATGTTGAATGAAGATCAACTAATGATAATAATAATTAAATTAGTGATAACAGATGATAAAATTGATCATATCAAATTGAGTTAATCATGATAAATAAAAAATAGTAATGCTAGTTATAATATAATGGCGGTAATAATAATTAATGATGGCGGTGTTGCCATAGGTACCAAAATGATATTGTGCGCTTGATAAAATGCTATAACTCATTTAATGAAATTGTTGTAGTCATTTATGTGATTTCATCGAGAGTTAAATTATTATTGAAATGAAATGACTGGTTGTTAATTAAATGATCAAATGGTAATCTCATAAATGAAGAAAAGGATTGAAAATTGCTTATTGAAATGGAATAGTTATCAACTCATCTACCTTTAAAAATTACCTTTATCTACCTTTTTAGTTAATATAGCATTTACCTTCCTATATTCTTGCTTATAGAAAGTATTTCTTGCGAAATGTTATTCGTTTTTTCCTTATTGTATGTTGTATTTTTGCTTGGTAAATAAGATTTATGTTGTTGAATGAGAAATATTCTAATCATTCATTTATTTAAGCAGGAAAAAAAAGAAAAGAAAAAGTTCAACAAACATTTAGATCAAATGAAATTGCAAAATTAACATATTTTAAATGAATTTATCATCAATATTTTTTGTAAAAGAAAGAGCTTAATTAAAATTAGTAATGTTTAATGATTAAATAATTAAGATTAGCTAATTAAGTTAGTGCTATCGTAATATTATAACAATTATAATCTTAAAAGTATTACTTTAAAATACAATTATAAAATAAAGCATAAAGTATCGTTAATATATTAGTAAATAACAAATGCGTCATATTGTCATTCTAAATAATTAATTTTGCAGCTGATAGCATATTTAGCATTTGTACGTCCATTACGTCATTCATTAATTAAATCGGAAATGAAAAATGAAATCAAAAGCTTTGCAATAAACAAAGATAAGAATTGAATGCTCAAATTTGTGGTTAATATTAGAGTGTTAAGGGAAGAAATTTTTCAATCAATTTTTGAACAATTTTTTTTTTTTGTTCTTGAATTAATAAATTTACGGATTTTTTTCTGAATTAATAAACTTACTCATTTTTTTCTCGAATTAATAAATTTACTCATCTTTTCCTAAATGAATAATTTTACTCATTTTTTCTTGAATTAATAAATTTACTCATTTTTTTCTCAAATTAATAAATTTATTACTAGTAAATCTACTATTTCTTAAATTAATAAATTTACTCATTTTTTCTCGAATTAATAAATTTACTCATTTTTCTCGAATTAATAAATTTACTTATTTTTTCTCGAATTAATAAATTTACTCATTTTTTCCTAAATGAATAAATTTACTCGTTTTTTCTCAAATTAATAAATTTACTACTAATAAATCTACTATTTCTTAAATTAATAAATTTACTGATTTTTTCTTAAATTAATAAATTCACTCATTTTTTCTCGAATTAATAAATTTACCCGTTTTTTCGCGAGTTAATAAATTTACTACTAATAAATCTACTATTTCTTGAATTAATAAATTTACTGCTCTTGCAAAAATAATTAAATTTACGCGTTTTACGTGTATGTGAGTGTATGTGTGTGTATGTGTCGGTGTACATATATTTTATAAATAAGTTATGAGTTTTATGCTATGAATAGCCACTACTTTAATTCAATAACCAATAAATATTCTTAAAGTTAGTAAATATTAAATTCACAAATGAATGAACTTTTTTTCCACATTTTCATAGCTTTTTTTTTTTCACTTTTTTTTTTTGTTATTTCATCATTTTAATTGAAATTTTATCTTTTAAATCAATATTTCATCTTATTTTAATTTTTTAAAAAAAAGTGACTTAAATGGAAAAAATGAAAAAAAAGAGTTATTTCTCAAATCAAGCAATGAATAAAATAATGAAAAGGAAGAGAAGAGAAAATGAAACTTCAAAAAAAGAAAAAAAAGTGTGAAAAATAATTGAAGAATCATTTGCAAAAAATCCCCGGAATATTTCAGAAATATTACAAATGCTAGAAAAAAAAAACTTACTCAAATACTCAAAGTACTACTATTTACAGATAGATTAAAAAATATATTTATTAATTTTAGAATGGATAAAATTTTCAAACCAAATTCAATCAACAATTATTTAAATATTTAAATGATAAAAAATGATTAAATAAGTCATTCAATTATATATGATTCCAAAAATTTCAAATAAATATGAATTATTGAATTGTACAATTTTTTCATTCTTTTTTTCTTTTAATTATTTTAAATGAGCAATGAATCAATAAGCTATCATTTTGTTGTTTTCAATTTAATTCAATGTTTGGATCCTATTAAAATAATTATTTCATGGAAAAAAAAAAAACATTTTTTTAATTCCCAAATTTTGCCAGAAGAGAAATTCGAAAATGAAAGAAAAAACAACGTAAATTATAAGTCCTATAAAAATATTTCAATTATTCATTGAATGTAATTTTTTTTTTTTAAATATATAAGTTGTTTTTTTGTTTTTTTTTTCTTTATTTTCATTATTTAATTAGTTTTGGTTAATTTTTTATGTTTTATTTTTTGTTATCAATTGCTTAAAATAATACTAAAACGATATACTTTTTGAATTTAACCAATAATTTTTGCAGAATGATTCTCAGTGAGTAATTTGCATAAATTTATTTGCATTTTTAACACATAGCGCTAATGTTCTTACTAGTGGTTAATTTGATCGAAGCATTTACTAACTTTAATATATTTTCATTTCATTTCATTTCATTTCATTTCGTTTCATTCCATTTCATTCCATTTCATTCCTGTTCTATTTATAATAATTATTCATAAGTAAAATAAAAGTAATATGGCATTTGCATTAACAAAGTTAAAGTTAGAATAATTACGATTATTTCCTGATGAATAAACTTTTATAGGTAAATTCCCCATTCATTAATTCATTCATTTCATTTCATTTCATTCCATTTCATTTCATTCCTATTCTATTTATAATAATTATTCATAAGTAAAATAAAAGTAATATGTCATTTGCATTAACAAAGTTAAAGTTAGAATAATTACGATTATTTCCTGATGAATAAATTCTTATAGGTAAGTTCCCCATTCATTAATTCATTCATTTCATTTCATTTCATTCCATTTCATTTCATTCCTATTCTATTTATAATAATTATTCATAAGTAAAATAAAAGTAATATGTCATTTGCATTAACAAAGTTAAAGTTAGAATAATTACGATTATTTCCTGATGAATAAATTCTTCTAGGTAAGTTCCCCATTCATTAATTCATTAATTCCTAATTACATTTTTCTACCTATCCAATATGACTTTGCATTTCTTTTTCTTTTTCATTTTCACTAAAATGCAAAAATAACTTTATTCTTTTTAAAAAATTAATTTAATTTTGTCAAATCTTTATTTAAATGATGTTATAGTTTTAATTTAATTTAATTTTTCATTCATTTCATTTTTGTTCTTTCTTTTCGTTTGACATTCAGTATGAAATTTTCGTGTGCGAAATGAAATTTGAAAGTATGAAAAGCAAAAAAAAAAAGAAAAGTAAAGTAAATAAAACTTTGATTTTGATGGATTAAATTATTCATTAAATTAATACACAAATATATTTGGAAATTGTCAATCCATAATATGTCAAATTTTTTTGCATAATAAATTAAGTTAGAGCAAATTTATCGAAATTATGTCTTAAAATGGTGCATGTTTAAATAATCAATTAAGTAAATAAACTTTTAACAAGTAAATAAAAAAGAAAAAAGTATATAATTAAACTGTTACTGATTGATAAATAAAGTAAATATTAATTCTAAAATTTTTTCTCCTTTTTCTCTTTCCCTCTCTCTCTCTCTCTCCCTTTCTCTCATTTATTTCTAATAAAATGTATTATCTTTTAATAAATTAGTATATCAATAATAAATTAATATTAACTTTAATAAAATTAATATTATAAACAAAAATAAGTTTTTTTTTCAAAAAAAAAAAAATAAAAATAAAATTATCATAAACATCCGTCTTCTCCTTGTCTCTTTTTTTTTTTTAACGGTTGAATGCATATGATGATATTAGCATTGAAAACAAAATCATTTAGTTTACGTAGAAATAAAACTAAAAAAAGAGAGAGAGAGAGAGAAAGAGAAAAAGAAAGAAAGAAAGGAATGAAAAATGAAAATTCAAATTTGTCCTTTTTATTTTTTGCTTTTTTTTTCTGCTAAAATACATTAGCTAAATGATGGCGAATTTATTTTTCTGTCACCAATA
>SSBO01000009.1:832502-857816 GCA_005281725.1 Wuchereria bancrofti | reverse complement strand
TTTTTTTTGTTGTTAGAAAAAGAAAATTAGTTAATTTTTGTAATTTTGAAATTATTTTATAAAATTTTCACATTTTATTCTCTTCTTTTTTTTGTTGTTAGAAAAAGAAAATTAGTTAATTTTTGTAATTTTGAAATTATTTTATAAAAATTTCACATTTTATTCTCTTCTTTTTTTTGTTGTTAGAAAAAGAAAACGCTTTTATCTCGTAAAGATAAAAAAGTTTTGCATTAGTTAATTTTTCAATTTTGAAATTATTTAATTTTGTTAGAAAAAGAAAACGCTTTTATCTTGTAAAGATAAAAAAGTTTTGCATTAGTTAATTTTGTAATTTTGAAATTATTTAATTGAGAACGTTTTTATCTCGTAGGGATAAAAAAAGCTTTGCATTAGTTAATTTTGTAATTTTGAAATTATTTAATAAAATTTCACATTTTGCTCTCTTTTTTGTTGGAAAAAAGGTTAAAAAATATTTATACGATGGAAAATAAAAAAAAAAACAAATGAATAAATATAAAAAATACGATGAAAAAAAGTAAATAAATAAATTTAAACTTTCATATTTTGTTCTCTTTTTTTTTGTTAGAAAAGAAAAAGGTTTTAAAAAAGGTTTTTTTTTCTTCTTTTAGAGGTAAAAAGCTTAAATTAATTATATATTTGTACGATGAAAAAACAAACAAATAAATAAATGTTGAAAAGTACGTTGAAAAAAGTGATTAAATAAATTTAAATTTTCACATTTTATTCTTTTTTTAAAAAAAATGGTTTTTTTTTTCTTTTAGAGTTAAAAAAGCTTAAATTAATTACATATTTATGTATACGATAAAAAATAGAAAATAAATAAATAAATTTTATAGGATTAAAATTATGCATATTTGAAAGATTTTTTCTTCTTAAAATTTAACAATTTATTTTATTTGAGTGATTTTAAAATGATACAATTTAATTTCAAACTTAGAAAAAAAAGCGAAAAAACTTTAATACTTCAATAAGGTTAATATTTTATTATAATTATAATATCTAATATGTAAAACAAAAAAATGTATTTACTTAGTTTAATTTAACTTAGCTTAGTTTAAATGATGAAAATGTAGTTTAGAGTATATGGTTGACTTATGATTTTAAGTTTAAATTAATAAATTCTATTTCATTTTATTTATTTATTTTTTTTTTTAGACAAAATACTTGGAATGAATTATTTATGCATGAAATAAATGTATTTCAAACAAAACAAAAGAAAACATAAACAATACATTTATATGTATGAATGAATGAATCATAATGTCACCTAAAGGAATGCTAAAATGTCATTTTGGACGAAATCATTTCCTTTCATTTAATTTCATTCCGTTTCCTTTTTTTTTTTTTTCTTTCAGCCAAATATTTTGTTTTACGTTTTTTTCGTCTTTTTTTCTTGTAGAAAAAATTAGACTAAATAATTAAATTGAAATACATTAATTTTCAAAAAAAAAAAAAAACATAAAACGCTGTATAAAATATTATAAAATTATTACTAAAATTTTTTGATTAAATAAAAGAAATAAAGAAATGTTTTTATTAAAAAAAATAATAAATTAATTTTTATTTTTTTTTTTTTTTTTGTTCAAAACAAACTATAACTAAAATATTTTGATAGTATATTTTTTGATAGTATTTTGATATTATTATAACTAAAATATTTTAATAGTGCGAAATTTTGAAATTTATAAGAAGCATAAAAGAATTTAGAGTGAATTGTAACGATGGAATAAATTTAATTTAATCGGACTAAAACTAATTTGAGGTGATTACTGCTTTGAATTTTGAATTAAAATTAAATCAGATCCGATTGAATATAAGGCTAATTTAAAATTGATTCATTCAAGTTGAACAAAAAAAAAAAAAGAGAAAAGAAATTCATTCCTTTCTTTTATAAAATGCTTTTCATTTAGTTTTAAACAAAAACAAAAAAAAAAAAAAACTTATGAAAGTTTTATTACTTAGAGGAATAAAAATTTTAACATTTTAAAATTTAAATTAATTTTACGTACGTCATTTTAATGAAGTATTTTTGATGTACTTTTTTGTTAACTTATGAAAGTTTTATTATTTAAAGGAATGAAAATTTTAACTATTTTAAAATTTAAATTATTAATAATAAGAAGCCAAAAAAAAAAAATTATTCCTTTTATATACACGTCAAAAATACGTCATTAAACTACGTTCATTAAAATGACATACGTAAAATGATACATTTAAAAGGAGCTGTAACAGATTAGTGTAAATGTATTATTTTACGTACGTTATTTTAATTATCGTCATTTGTTGACGTATTTTTGGCGTACTTTTTCGTAATTCATTCATTTTTCTTTTTTATATAAATTTTTTTTTGTTTAGTTTCAAAAAAAAAAAAAAATAATAATTTGCAAAAACTTTTATTTACACAAATAAAAATTTCAACTTTTTTTTTCAAACACTAACTTTGATTAACTTTTACTTTTTAAGAAATTGTCGCGTAATATTTTAATATTCAATCAAAATATTATTGCAATAAAGAAATTAATGAAATAAATTAATTAGAATGTGAATGATTTGCTAAAATTGTGATAAATCAAATTCTCATTTTTCTCCACTGATAACACTTATCATTGTTATCATCAAATTATTATTAGAAAAAAAAAAAATTGTAAACGATTAGCTAACATTCAAACTTCTTTTGTTTAAATTCATTGATAGTAAGTAATAAAGATTGAAATTGAAAAAGCCAAAAAGTGGGTGGCGTCAAAATGCATATTTGGCTTTAGGTTGTTCACTGGGACAGAACACAGCTTATTTGTACTCTGATTCCGTTTGCTTGCTCTATTAAGCCTAAAGCCTAGAGCCTAGAGCCTTAAGCCAAAGCCTAAGTCTAGGCTTAATCTATCTACTACATCTCTCTTATCACATACATTTTTCACGATAAAATTTGCTGCTGCTGCTGTTGCTGTTGCTGCAAAAAAAAAAATTGTTGTTGATTGATTGAATCTATATTTTTCTGATATTAATTGAACAATGAATTAAATTCAATGTTAATTTATTCAAATTAAACTTATCAATGATTTCTAAACGATTAATGTTTTTATCAGATCTTATCAATGATATATTTATTAATGAGTGGAGAGAAAAAAAAACTCGATTATAGTATTACTACTATTATTGCTATCTAATATTTTGGTATTAATCTATACCTAAATGAAACTATTTCAATCATTTGATAATTAATCATTTCTGATTAACATTCAGTAATTGAATTATCTATTATCATTATTATCACTATTATTGTTACATTGGTGATAATTCGAATTACAAAATTATTACAATTTACTGATAAATTTAAATGACGAATGCTTTTTTTTCTTTTGTTGTTTTGTTTTTAAATTAATTTAAATAGTATTATTGTTAAATGGATGTAAATCATTGATTAGTATTTTCGAGAATGATAAGACAATCGAAATGCTATTACAATTATTATTATTATTATTACCTATGATACTATCATTACTGTTAATATCAAAGTTAATTCGACATGACAACACAATTAACAAAATTATTTTCATTTATTCTGGCTAATGTACATGATCCAGCAAATTTTGGTGACAGTGGTCGGTTTTTTTCTTTTTTTTTAATTAATTAAATTAAAAACGAAAATTTTTCTTTTTTTTTTTTTGAATATTAAAAAAACTTTTTTCTTAAGTTATTTGCCAAAGAAAAAAAAATTTTTTCCTTTTTTAATTTACAATTATATTAAACTGCAATTTGTGAATCGATTAATTGTAATCAAAAAATTTCAATGTAAAATGATTACATTCATTTAAATTAGTTAAAGTACATATGAGAGAGAAAATTTTTAAGCTAAAATTAAATTAGTATTGAAATGAAATATTATTAAAATTTTATTGAAAGAAAAAATTTGATAATTGATGTCATTCATATCTCATTAAATTCAATCTTTTCAAATTTGCTCTTTTTCATTTTATCAATTCATAAAAACATTTGAATAAAGCTAAATTATCGTTTTTACTTTTTTTTTTTTTTTTTTAAAGATACAATCTGATTTTTATTTGTAGCAATTTTATTGTGTATCTTTATTAAATAACTTTTTTTTTTTTTTTGTCAATTTAAACTTGTAATTTTACATATTCCTTCAATGTATATAAAATAAAGAAAAAAAAAATTCTTTCAATATATGATAAAAATAAATTTAATTTTAAATTCTTTTTACAAGTATAGTACTTATGCCAATCATAAAAGACTTTTTCTAATCTTTTTAATTATATTTAAAAAACGAAATTCTTTTTTTTTTTAAGNAAGAAAAAAAAAATTCTTTCAATATATGATAAAAATAAATTTAATTTTAAATTCTTTTTACAAGTATAGTACTTATGCCAATCATAAAAGACTTTTTCTAATCTTTTTAATTATATTTAAAAAACGAAATTCTTTTTTTTTTTAAGCTTTTGTATGATTCAATAGAAAAGATTTATACATAAATAAAAAAGAGGAAAAAAAATAAAACGAAGAAATGATTGAAAAGCAAAAAAAAAAAAAAAGTTATGTTAACTTTACTTTTTGTTAACTTAGATTAAAATGACTGTTAATTTTAAAATGTTTATTTATATTGGTTTAAAAAAAAAAACAAAAATTTGACTTTAAAATATTTATTTAATCATATAATATAGTGAAAAGACTATTTTTAAATTTTCATTTTTGAAAATGATTATTTTTATTTTAATTAAAACAAAAATTTAAATATTATATTATTATATATTAATCGACATTTCCACTATTCGTTTCCATATCAACAAAACAATTCATTTCATTTTGTCGTATGTCACCTCAATAACATCACGAAATAAATATTTTCTTCATCAACCGGATCAATTATTCCGTTTCCACCGCAACCTAATCCTTCCGTCTATTTTTATCATTAAGAAATATTGTCGTCGTCGTTGTCGTTGTTGTTGTTTTTCCTTTATAATAAATTTCAATTTATTAATTTTGAAATGATGAAGCAATAAATTTTTAATTTGGCAAATTTTGAGATGAATAAATGAATAAAGTTTGACTGAAACAATTCAATATGCAACATATGATCGATTATCATTAAATGATAATAATGATAAATGGTTTTTTTTTTTTTTTTATACTCAAAAATGCAAATATATTATTTATTGAAGAGGTGAAAATTCTTTGGCTTAAATTTAACATAACAAATAGGAAAAAGCTATTAGAAATAGAAATGGCAAAAAAGAATGAAATTTTAATAAATTAATCTTTTTTAAATTTAACGCAACAAATGAAAAAACTATTATAAAAAAAAAGTGAAAACAAAAGAAAGAGAATTTAATTAGTTAATCTTTTTCATTTTTGTTGTTTTTGAACATTGGTCAATGATCAAAGATTAAGCATTTCTAATTAATTATAACAAAAAAAAAATGTGAATTTATTTCTTCTTTTATTTAACTAATTTAATAATTGAAAAGTAAGAAAAAGAGAAAAACTCTTTTGAAATATTTTCTTTTGACGCATTAGAAAAAAAAAATCTTTTGAAGTATTAATTTATGCAAAAAGTTACGGATAAAAAATTTTGATCCTAAAATTAAATAAAAATTAACAATATGATTAATTTTTTCGTTTTTCCCCTTCCTTATCTTTTATTTTATCTAAAAGTAAAAACTTTATAGATGTTTGATGACGTCTCAATTTTTAACTTAATGTAAGCGCAGAAGAAGTTTGATGATATTTCAAGTTTTAACTTAATGTAAGCGCAGCTGTTCAATGCTATTTCAATTTTTAGCTTAACTTAAGCGCAGTAATTCAATGATATTTCAAATTTTAGCTTAATGCAAGCGCAGAAGAAGTTTGATGATATTTCAATTTTTAGAATAATGTAAGCGCAAGAGTTTAATGATATTTCAATTTCAATTTTTAGCATAATATAAGCGCATAATTCAATGGATATTTCAATTTTTAGGATAATGTAAGCGCAAAAGTTCAATGATATTTCAATTTTTAACTTAATGTAAGCGCAAAAGTTCAATGATATTTCAATTTTTTAGCATAATGTAAGGTGCAGCTGTTCAATGATATTATTTATTCGTCATTAAAAATAGGCGCAGAAGTTCAGTGATGAAAATGAGTGGTACTTTTCAATATTCATTTTGAAGAAGGCACTACTCATTTTTGAAGTGAAACCCAATTCTCTCATTCACAATGCATTCTAATTTTCATCGAAAAATTCATTGAATCTGTCCCAGCTTTTTTCTCTCATTTCTCTTTCATTTCATATTTAGATAATCCTAAATTCATTCATTCATTCATTCATTCATTCATTCATTCATTCATTCATTCATTCATTCATTCATTCATTCATTCATTCAAATCTCTAAGGGATAATCCATTTAGTTTTGTCCGTCATTTGATGATGTACTCAAAAAAGTACGACCATTTCTTTTCTTTTTAAATTTCATATTCTAACTTGATTTTTTTTTTCTTGTTTTTTTTTTTTTTTATTTTATTAAATTTTGGTTCCTTCCTTAAAACTATCACTCCTTCCTTAAATATTATTATCTCTTCAAATCTTCTCCTAATTCTACATTTCAACTACTTCTCTTTTGGTTAAAATTATCAATACTCAATACTTCATTCATTCATTATTTCAATTTTAAATTATCAATCACATTCATTCGAATTAATTTCAATTTCAATTTCAATTTCAATGGCTACTGATTTATTACAATTGGTTAGCCTTATGCTTGCCAATGTTTCTGATCTGTACACTATGCGATTTTCTTGTATGTTTATTACAAATCATTTTTTCTTTTAATTTTAAATAATTAATTTTAAATAAATAATAGTAAAATAATTTGCATATTAGTTATATTGAAAGAAAAAATCAATATTTGCTATCTTTCAATATTATTAATATTCTGTTGATTATTAATAATTGATTTAGTTATAAATATATTAATTTAAAGAAAAAATTTAAATATTTGATTCAATTAAAAAAAGAAAAAAATTTCCAATTTTTATATCAAAAATTTTATTATTTTATTATCATAAAATATAATATAAATAAATTTTTTAGACTTAAACTTAAAATTACTAAGATTCAATGAGAACGGATTAATATTTCCGGAATTGTTACATCGTAAAGTATGTAGCAGCAATAAAACTGAATGAACGGATTAATATTTCCGGAATTATTATATCGTAAAATATGAACTAGCAGCAGCAGCAGTAGTAGTAGTAGGCATCATTTTTCCAATAAATTTGTCAATTATTGGTTTGAATAGAAAATGAAATTTCCTTCATTTCGAATGTAACATTTTTTGATGTTACAATCAGTGTAAACTAACGGATTTCAAATTTGAATGATTTCCGGAAAAATATATTTGCTATTTGTATTAGCAAGAAAAATGTTTTATTATTTTCTTTTTCAATTTTATCTTCAATTTTTTTTTTTGATTCTAAAAAAATTTGATGAATAATTTTAATTCCATAAAAAATTATTTTAGTTAGGAGAGAGAAAAAAAAAGTGAGATTTGAATAATAAACAATTTTAAGTGAATAATTAATCTATCATTAAATTTCATTTCATTTCAATAAATAATTAATCAATGATTTCATTTCAATGATATCATCGTAAATGAATTATTATCAAATGTTCTTAAAAATTTCATAATTTAATAAAAAAAAATTTTATATAAGAAAGTGTAAAGAAAAAAAAAGAAAAAAAAATTTCACTTCCAGGAAGTAATTTTCATAAATATTAAATTGCATTTTACAGTTTTTTGAAACAAATTTTTCAAAAATGATTTTCATTTTGTTACTAAATCAATTAAAATGATATAATTACATCATAACTATGAATTTATTGAAAATTTTTTTAAATTATTTCTAAATTAATAAAGCATTTTTTGATTTGGCACTTCTTTTTTGCTTTTCATTTCATTTGCAATTCAATTTGAAATGAAAAATAATTAATTGGTAATTTGTTATATGTTTGATTTGATAAATTTCAAAGTGACATTTTTCCATATGCATAAAATTTTATCAATTTATCACTAATGAAAACATATATATCAAGTATATTTAATCCTTATTATCATTTATAGTTATCATTTTTATCGATTATCAATTATTTATGGATGATAAAATATGAGGATAATACGAAAGAAAGAAGATAATCATTATAATTTATAATGATTAGTAATAATAATCATTATTATTTCGAAAAATTTTGAAAATCAGAAAATTTGACTATTTGGAATTTTTTTTTCAATTATAATTTTGGGATCATTCGTTTTTTTTTACTAAATTTTCTTCACTTTCATTTTTTTTTTAAATTTTTATGAATTAATTACGAATGAATTTTTGTATGAAATGCATGTTCGATTTGTTTTGCATCTAATTTTGCTAATTTTAGAAGATTTCCTTTTTTTGCTTATTTGAAAAATATATGATAATTAAATGATGAAAGAAATTGAACAATTAAATGTTGAGTTAAATATGAAAGGTGAAAGGTGAAAGGTGAAGGGTGAAAGGTGATTGATTCTTCTGTTTAACGATAAGATAGCAAAGACTAAAATTGAAATAATGAATTAAATAAATCACTAAATAAATAATTTATCATATTTCATTTTTCAAATCTATCAAATGATTGTATTCAATAAAAGTTTTCTTTGAATATTTTCTTTTTTGAGTAATTCAATTTCGAATTTATGGAAGTATCACAACATTTTTTTATAGTTATTTATCTATTAACTGTATAATACAATGAGTTATTTTAAATTTATACTGTCAAATCTGAAATACTGATTTACTAATATTTTAATTTATAGTTATGAAAAGGAAAAAGTTTATTACTTATCTAATTTAAAGAAGGTTACGTGAACATTTCCGCCCAGGTAATGCTTCTCCGATATTGCGGAATTAATTTATCAAACATTTAGAGAAAAAAAAAAGATATACTTTAAAAGTAACAATAATCATTAAATAATAATTATAATAAAACTAACAATTGATGACATTTCATTTTAATAACTATGTAATTTTAATTTATTTATCAAAATAGGTTAATTAATGTATTTTTAAAGGTAAGTTAATGAGTATGTTATGATGTATGCTTAATTAACAAAATGACTATGTTAATTAATTTATTTCACATGCATATATATTAAACTGCTAAGTAACTAAGTAAGTTAGTAGTTACTAAGTAAGTTGTCAACTACTGACTAAGTTAAAAATGCAATTAACTAAAAATTTTTCAATTTAAAAGAAAAAAAAAGAGTTTCTTTTTATAAATGAAATCAAATTTTAGTCTATGAAAGATTAATCAATAAAAAAAAAGGAAGAAAAAGTACACATAAATGAATAATAAATGATGAAAAATAACAAATAATAATTTCATTTTAACTTATTTTGCTGACCAAAAAAAAAATTCTCGAAAAAAATCCCGATTTTTCTTAAATTTTAATCTTTGATAAGCACAAATACTCAAATGGAATTGAATTCAATTTAATTGGAAATTATTTAGCAAATTAATTATTTAAATTAACATTAAATTTTGTTATGTTTATTAATAAAATACTAAATGTATTAGTAATATAATTTTGAAAAAAAAATTTTTTTTTTCTTTTTCATTAAAAATATAATTGCAATAAAAAAATTTGTATCTCAATTAATTCAAATATTTTCTTATTTTAAAATTATATGCATTTTCATTAGCAGAAAAAAACATAAACTTTATCTTGACATTTCTAAACTAGTAGAAATTTTATAAAATTTGATCAATTACTATTTTAAAAAAAAATAAATACGACGATGTTTCAAATTTATAAATAAAAATTTTTAAAATTTAAATATTCTGTATGTTTGATTAATTTACAAAGAAAAACTAAATACTAAATTATAATTTATTTGTGAAAATTTTCAAATTTTACACTAATTTAATTGCAATTGCAATTAATAAAAAATTAAAAAAAAATCATAGTATATAAGAAATAAAACAAAAAAAAGGAAAAATTCCATTAAATATTATTAACTAATTAATTACTCACTTATTTTTAGAAAGTAATTATTAACTTTGAGTTTTCTTCCATTTTTTTTTAAAACCAAAATTTCAAAATAATAAATGATTAAATATTTTTTTAAAACTTTTTCTTTAAAATTTTTTTTTAAAAAAAATTTTTTTTTTTTGAAATGTCACATTACAGCTTCACGAATTGTATGCTATAGTTGTATGAGTCCATACCTGGAGCATCAATATATGTACATATCACACCTGTATCGACGACCAATGTCCTTCACACCAAAATGTGATCAATCCAGGTATGTCTTTTTTTTCTTTAGAAAAATTTAAAAAAATTAAAAGAATTAAATTCTTTCTTTTTTTTTTGCTCAAATATTCTTAAGTATTATTATGAATAAAATGAAACTGCATTATGAAATGAAATGAAATATTCAAAAATTAAAAATTTTATTCGATATCTGTTTAATAACAATAATAATAATAAAGAAATTAAATCATTTCCGATTTTTTTGTTGTTAATTTAATTTTTTGAAATTTGTTAAATTATTTGTTATTAAATCATGTTTTTGTTTTTTTTTTCGTCGTTTTATGCAATTTTTTATTAAATTTTAAATTATTCTAATAATAACATTTAATAATGTAGCGGTAAACAAGGCTTATGCGTTTACAATTTAATTTTTAAACTTTACAAACTTTTATTCATAATTTTAAATGTATCATACAATAAATCAAAAAACTTTCCTAATTTTTTTTTCAGTCTTTTCAAATTTTTAAAATTTTTAAATTTCCGCATTTTTTTTTTCTATTATTTATGAAAAATTTCATTTCATGAAAAAAAAAAGACTTTAAAATTCCTCAGAGAATTTTTATTTTTCTCATCTCACTTTCATCACTTTAAATTTTTAAGACAAAATTGCATGAAATTATTTTTACATTTACTTACTAATAGCAAATTTATTATTATTATTATTGCATTGTTACATCGAATAACTTTTTAGTAAAAACACACTTTCACATTTATAATTAAAAAGCTTTTAAGGCTTATAACAAAATAATTAATTAGTAAAAGCACTCTTAAACAGGTGAAATTAGTAAAATGTCAACAAGAATAAATTTTAAAATTGCTCACAAATAATGCTCACAAAATGAACATTTTTCAATGTTTTATCGTTTCATTTCTAAATTATTCATTCTAAAGTTTCTTCATTGCTGCTCGAAATGAAAGTGAAAAATGATGAAATTTTGAAATAAAATATTTTTTGAAAAATGAAATTTTTAAAAATTAAAATTTAAAATTTTTCCTTTGAGCTTAAATTTTTGAATTAAATATTTTTACTTTTTATTTTCATTCATTTGTATATGGAAATAAATGCAATCGAATAAAAGTATCATTAGATTTCATTACTTTTTTTTTTTTGGAATTTTTTTAAATTAGTGAATAATAAAAATTGGATTAGTATTATAATATAGGTAACAAAATGTAATGCATACAATTTATCGTAGTATTAATTAAAATTAAAAATTTTTCATTTCATCTTTTGAGAGCATTTTTGTTTTTAAATATTGATTTTCTTAAAAATTTCATTATCTAAAAAGTAAAAAACAGTAATGTTTGACAGTAAATGTAGCGATTAAATTTGAAATGACTACTTTTTATCAATTTAAAATATAAGTTTTATTTTTTCAAAAAAAAAAATTTCAATAAAAAAAGTTTATCATCGAATGAATTTATTATCAATTGGTTTGAGATAGTTAATCATTCTTTTCATTGCATTAATAGCAAATTCAAATAAATATATTATTAGTTTGCCGTCTGAAAAAAAAAATTCAAAAATATTAAATTTGAATTTAGCTTTTTCAATTATCATTTTTTTTTTTTGATTTTTGATATCAGATGCAAAAAGTATTGCGTTATTCATTTTATATTAGAATTCAAATTCAATTATTAAACTTAATGCACAATATTTAATCAATCCCAGTAATTTTGTTGTATTCCAATCTTGCATTAAGGTAGCCTAGTTTAGTCTAGCCTTCTTTAGCCTAATCTAGTCTAGTTTAATCTAGTTTAGCTTAGTTTAGTCTAGTCTAATCGTTAGAAACTTGCGCATACTCTTTTTTTTTTGATTTCTTTTAATGAAAATCGAAAGGAAATTAATTATATGAAATTGGATTATTTGATTCTGTCTAAGTTATAATTAAACTAAAATTTATAAAATAGTGAAATTATATATGATAAATTTTTTTCATATATTCTTGAAAAAGCAAAAAAGTGGAAAAAAAAAATTTCACTTTAGATTATTTAATTATTTCTCAATTGCTTTACACGCTGTCACTTTTCATTACTTCTCAATTACTTTAATGCACTCTCATTTTAAAAGTTAGTAAATTTAGTAAATAAAAAGACGATTTTCAAAAAAAAAAAAATTTAAAGAATTTTAAAATTTTATAATTATCACTTCTTTTTTCATCACAATAGTATTTATTTCAATTAATTATTCCTTAACAAAAGAACGGAAAAAAAAGTAGCAATTATATTTAATTCAACAAAAATGAAATTTAAAAATATTTTAATTGTAAAATACTTAATTAAATATAATTCGTCTTAGTTACAATTGTTTAGCATAAATTTGTGAAAATTATTAGTTACAAGTGTTTAGCATAATTTTGACAGTAATAATTCAATCAATTAAATTTGCGAAAAAAAAAAACCATCAATGTGAATTTTAAATTAATTATTAAATTAATTACTTCGTTTATTAGTAAAATTTATAGAGAATTAAAATTAGAAAAATTAAAAAAATTATTTAAAAAACTTTAATCAGAACCACTAGGCTAGGCTCTTTTGTAATAATATATTCTAGGCATATTTTTTCTTAAAAAGCCTATAATTCTGAAAATGAAACGAATGATTGTTTCATTTCATTATGAAATTATAAAATTTCATCTTTCAAAAAAATTTATTAATTTTGCTTATGACTTATTAACAGACCAATTTATGCTAATTCGTTATTTGTTTGTTTTATTTATAATTAGCCTAGTTAGATTATCAGTAATGAGAGAGATGAAATGTTATTTTATCAAGTGTTATCAGTAATGAATATTTGAGATTAATGTTATCAGTAGTGATTATTTGAGAAAGAAAAAATTGATAATTTTACGATACAAATGAAAAAATTGCACAAAATTTTTGATAATTTTTCAATTTTAAAATTTTAAAATTTTAAAATTTTTATTGCAATGATAAAAATTGTTTGACAAAAGTTACAATTTATAATTTTACTTTCATCTAACTCTAAAATTTTAACACTGATCACTGATAAGTATGAAACTTTCCAATTTGCTTCAATTCACTTCAATGAATAATTTATGAAAAGAGATTTTATAATACAAATGAGGAAATTGCACAAAATTTTTGACAATAATTTTACAGTTTTAAAATTTTAAAATTTTTATTGCAGTGATAAAAATTGTTTGACAAAAATTACAATTTGTAACTTTACTTTCATCTAACTCTAAAATTTTAACATTGATCACTGATAAGTATGAAACTTTCCAATTTGCTTCAATTCACTTCAATGAATAATTTATGAAAAAAAAAAAAAAGAAAACTTTTGAGCGATAATATATTTAACTTCTAAGTGTTATATAAGCAATCAGCCAAATAAACGATGCATTATCAAAATGCAATTTATTTCAGTGTAAAATTTCAAATATTTAACAAAACATTTTTTAAGTCATCCAGAAAAATTAAATTGCTTCATTTCTAATTTGCATGCTATGTTTCTTTTTTTTTTGGCTTTTTACATTAAAATGAAAAAAATTAAATTCACTTTTCATCTTACTTATAGTAAATTTTAAACTATTGTGAAAAAAAAAAAGCGTAATAAGAATTTTTTCTAAAAATTTTTTATTTTTTCTTTTTTTTTTTCTTAAATTTACGTCAAATAAAAATGACGTAAAATTGTTTGCATTGCAAAAAAAAATAAATAAATAAATAACTAAAAATGTATGAAAAAGATGTGTTGAAAAAAAAAACTTGCAAAAATAATTTAAAAAATATATAATTTTTGAAAACAAATTTTTTTTTTCAAAAAAGAAAAAAGCTTTCAATAAATTTTTCAAATATAAACTAAATTTGCATAAAATTTTCTTTCTTCTCTTTTTTTTGTTTATTTTTTTTTAATCACAAAATTTTAGATGTAAATATGTTTGCGTTGCTGAAATTTAAAAATGATGAACGATAGTAAGAGTAATTGAGTTTTTTTTTTTTCTTTTTCTCTTTATGACATTTAAATGAGCTAAAAGATCATTTGGAAGATAAATAGTTGACAGGAAAACAAAAAAAAAAAAAAAAAAAAAATGAAAATGCTAAAATGGATATTTGCAAAAAAAAAAATTTTTTTCCAAAAACTTTTTTGTTTTTTTCTTGAATTTTAATTTTTTTTTTTCTTTTGAATAAATTTATCATTTATAAGAAAGACAAAAATTTTGCTAAATATTATAAATTTAATAGTAAATAAATAATATTGCTGTGAGTATTTATTATTTTTCTTTCTTTTTTTTGACATACTTATTTTCATATGAAATTTTAAAAATTTTAAACAATAAAAAAATAAGACAATAAATGTTTTATCCAATTTTTAAACAATTTTGTAAAAATACAAACTAAATTTAAAGAAAATTTCAAATACACATTTAAATAAAAATTAAAAAAAAATACAAAACAAAACAAAAGGAAAATTTTGGAAAGATTAAATTAGTTGTTTAATTGATTTTATTTTTCAATTTGCATTTAAAAGAAAATTTATTTATGCAATTTATTTAAAATATTAACTTTAACATATATATAACTTTGCCTTATAGTTTATTAAAAATTTATTGGAAGAAATTTTAATTCATTTATTATTTATCATTTTTTCACCACACCAATAATTTATCATCTAATAAGTTAAATTTCAATAACAAACTTTACATTTTCATCATATGATTGCTTGCTTGCAATATTTAAATTAAATTTTTAAAATCTTTTTCCTAACAAAAAAAAGAAGAAAGAAAAACGTCGGTGAGAAAAAAAAAAAGATTTATATAAAATTTATTAGCAATGTGAACACTTCTTAAAGCATATTTTCTCATTACAACATTTGATTAAATTTTTGCATTGAATTCATTCGATTCAATTTAAAATCTTTTTTTTTTCTTTTTTTTTTTTGAACAATTGTAAATGTGTTTTTCACTCATTTATAGTTGTCACATTGTCAACATTGCTTTTAGCTTAAATTCTCTTCCAGACATATAATATATATCGATACTTTCATTATTAAATTATTTTAAATTTATTGCAAAAAACTTTTTTTTTTTTCTCCATTATTGCAAATTTAGTCGAAATGACAAGTCCAATATCAGAAAAGAGCCTAATTTGTCCCATTCACATGTACACACAACTTTGGGCCAATTAGAATTGCATCAGAAATGAAAAAAAAAAAAAAAAAGGAAAGAAAACTTTATGAAATATTAAATTTGCTATTTTCATTTTGATTATACTTAAGTTTTTGTCAAATATGCTAATATAGAATGATAAAATATTTTAAGCTTTAAAATTTCTAGCAAAAAAAAAAAGTTTTATAAAATAAAATTTAAGTAATAATTTTTTTGTTTCTTCTTTTTTTGTTACTTTTTTTTTTGCTAAAATTTATTTGTAAATAATTTTTATTCAATCATTATCAGTCTTATCAATGATTAGATTGGATTATCTAGTAATAATGTCATTGGTGACAATATCGAAATGCTGTCAACGTCTAATACTTGCATAAATTCAGTTGAATAATTTAAATTTTTTTTTTTTTTATAGAAATTTGCTACGAAAGAAAGAATATTTATTTGACAGAAAATAATAATAATAATAATAATAATAATAAATCTAATTCATATGTAAACAACTTAAAAATTGAAATATTAATTTTTAAAATTTTATCCTATCATTTCAAAAAAGAAAAAACCTTTTTATTACATTTAGCTTTCAAAAAAAAAATACACGCTTACTGCTATAGCTTTTTTAAAAATCGATAAATTGGTTTGTGAGTTAAAAATTTGATTAATTTTAATTTCATTTTTCAATATTGTTGTTGTCCATTTCCAGGCACTACTTTTTTTCCCACTCGTAATTCTGAAAAATTATATTATTTCATCAAAATACATAAAAAAAAAGAAAAGTGAGAAAAAAAGGTTTCGAAAATTCTCAAAAATAGCTATGAGATATTCGGGAATTCGCGGGATTGCATTGAGAGAGTTGTTGATAATGAGAAAAATCAATTTTGCTATATATTTCATTGAGTTCATTTATAATTTATTTTGTTTGCTTCTAAATGTTATATTATTGCAAATTGTATATAATTATATTAAAAAAAAAAAATTTCCATTTATAAAATTTTGTTTATTTTTGAAAAATTTAAATTTAAACTTTAATATTTTCAGTTTCGATAGTCGCTTCCTAAATTGGAAAAATTGTTCCGACTTGTGTGTGATATTGAAAATGAATGATCGTCTCGGAGGTAAATTAAAACAAAACAAAATAAACAAACAAACAAAAAAAAAAACAAAACAAAATAAATTCGATCAGTTTGAGAAATAATTTTAAAAAAAGCAAGGAGAAAATAGTACAATTAATTATTTTGAAATTTGTTGATCAATTTTTAAGTATGAAATAATAAATGAATAAATTATTGTAAAGTTCAAAAATTTAGAAATCAGTGATGATTAACTTTACAAAAAAAAATTGAAATTTTTAAAGAAAGGCTCTTTTTTTTTTTTTTAAATGATAAATTGAGTATAATATGGAAAAATATAAATGTATGCAAATCCCAAAGGATTAGCAAAATGTTCGATGAAGATTTTCCGAATATTTTTTAAAAATGTGGAAGAGAAATCGAAATGGAATGCAGTTAATCATACTTAGTATTATTCGATAAAAGTAGAAAATTTTAAAAAAAAAAAGGAAGCAGTCAAATTTTTATGGTTTTTAAATTTCAAAATATGAAAAAATTTTGATTTCAAAATAACAATGAGAAAATTGTTGCAAAAATATTAACCAATGATTTTTTTTTTTTATTATGAGCTAGCGATACCGGAAATACTAGAAATACCGGAAATATTACATTTTATACAATCATTTGATGCCAATTACTTGAACAAATTTTTCGGATGAAAAAAAAATTAAAGTATTTTAGTTCATTTTTGATGTGACAGTTGGATTATTCAAGGTTAAATTAAATACTTATTAGCTAATATGTCGCTAATAATTAAATATGCTCAAAATAATTATCTTTTCTTTATCAGTTAAGTATTATCAGTGATAATTTAGGCTAATAAATCTAAAATAAATTTCAAATTAGATTAAAATGATATAAGTTATACAAAAAAAAATAGAAATTTATGACTTATTTTTGTTAAAATTTTAAAATTAACTGCTGAAAACTATGAATAAATTTTGTTAAATTTGACCAAATAATTAATAATAAATAAGAATTCAATAAATTTTATAATAATAAAAATTTTTTAACTAAAATTTTAATTAATTTTAGGAATGATATTTTAAATTTATTACAAATTTTAATTCTTTTTTCTTTTTAGGTCGACGACGTGAAGGTTATTTACGTGGTTGTATGTCCGATATAATACATTATAATCAAACATTGAGCGCACTTGGCGCAACAAACGCATGCACAGTTGTTAGGTTGCGTGATTTGTTCATATCAACTGAAAGGTTTACTTCTTTTTTTTGCATAATTTTTAAATTATTGTTTAATTATTATTTAATTTTTTGCACGAAAATTAAAAAAATACAAATTGGTTGAATTAATCTTAAATTATTATTATCATTTTTTTTTTCATTTTTGTTTATTTCTTTTAAAAAATAGTCCTATCATTTATTAATTCTTTTTTTTTGCATAAATTAAAATTATTGTTTAATTATTATTTAATTTTTTGCACGAAAGTTGAAAAAATATAAATTAGTTGAATTAATCTTAAATTATTATTATCATTTTTTTTTTCACTTTTGTTTATTACTTTTAGAAAATAGTCCTATCATTTATTAATTAGCAATAAAATAATTTTAAAATGTAAAATTAATAGTTTATTTGTGATCAATTAAATTAGATGGAATTATCAAAAAAAAAAATGTTTAATTAATAAGTTATAATATTCTGTTTATTATTAAATTTTTATTGACAAAAATTTTTTCGTTGTTAAATTATTAATCTAATTTAATTGAACACAATTAAACTATTAATTTTACATTTTAAAATTAATTTATTGCTAATTAATGAATGATAAGATTATTTTTTTAAAGAGATAAATTAAAATTATAATATTTGTTGCATCAATCAATCAATTATTCATTAAATTTTAGGTACTTATTCGAAAATTCCGATCAAGCGCAATTGTGCGCATGTCATAGTGATCTTTGCAATTTAGCGCCTTCGACAATTTCCATTCATTTTTTAATCTATTTGATATATTTTTTACTCATATTTTTTGTAATTTTTGCTCAAAATTTTAATTTTTATTCATCTTAAGCAAATTATTAGAAAAGAAAAAAAGAAAGAAAAGATAACGAAGGTAAATGATTGTAATTGAATTTGTTAAAAAATTAATGTCATAAATTAAAATTTGAAATTGTTGAAATTTTACACCGATTTATTTGTTATTAATTTTGTTAAAATGTTGAAATTTATCAAAATTTTGCACAAATTTCATTCGTTTGTTTATACTGAATTATGTATTGATTTTATCAATTTCTTTTACATGTACTAATAATTAATTGATTGATTGATTATTGATTGATTAATAATTTTTATAATATTTGTTAATGTCATACCATCAGTATTTTAAATAAAGTGAAACCTCAGCAAGATGATCAACCATTTCAAAATTTTAGTAAATTCAGAGAAAAAACGAACGACACTAAAGATTAAATAAAAGTAAGAATTAAATTTAATTATAAAATTTGAAAATAAAAGATTAAATCAAATTTACGATAATTCCTATTCGAATTTATGTTTGGAATAGTTTTTTTTTTTTTGATAAAATTAATTGGTTGCTTTATTTAATACATTATTAAATGATTAAAATATACTAAAATTTTGAAATCTAAATCGACCAATGAATATCATTTAAATATTTCGATACTTCTACTCAATGGTATTACCCAAATCTTTTCCATTCCTTTTTTTACTGAATTTTTTAACAAAAATTTTTAAAATTGTAAAAACACACTAAAATTGTCAACTATTTAATTTAATTAATAAATCCTCAAAAAAAAAAAAAAAAGAAATAATTACATATCTTACACTAATATGTAAACTGAGTGTTTTCAAGGGCGCAAATTGCATTCACAAAAAATGCGCAAAATGCAATTGATTGATGACAAAGCATTATTTTTTATATTGTAAAAAAATAAAAAAATGAATCAACATTGCGATCGTATACATTTAGCAAATAAATTAAATCAGTATAAAAAAAAAAATAATAAATTAAATCATAAATTAAATCTAAAATATTTCACAAAATTTGGAATGAAATTTAAATATAAACAAACTGCTATTCATTTAAAAAAATTTCCTAACAAATGCATATTCATATTAAAATGTTAACAAAACTATCGCTTTTTTCTTTCCATTTTTTTTTTTTCAAATCATTTAAACTAAAATAAGTTAAAATATTTGTTACATTATTTGTTTTAAATTTAAATTTGATATATTCAAAAAATGATTGATTGTTTTTTTTTTTCCAAATAATATTTAAAATAATTTTAGAAATGAAAAAAAAAAAAAAAAACGATCACAATGACTGATAACTTGTCATATATATCATATCAGCACTCGGAATATATTGCATGGATTGATTTGTATTATAAGCAAAATTAAATCCAGGCGCAGTTGCTACTGCTAATTGATTATTGTAAGCTGTCGCAAGACTATTCGTCTCCTGAATCGTTGATGACATTGACGTTGACATTGATTGATTTAGAAGCATTTGTGAACATTGTTGACGTTGTTGTCGCTGTTGTTGTTGTTGTTGTTGTTGATGTTGTTGATGTTGTTGTTGTTGTTGATGTTTAATATCAAATAAGCCATCATCACTGGATATATCTGAATCTTCTTTTCGTTCACCGCATAAACCACTGAAATTTAAATAAATATAAATTTCTATAGAATATTTATAAAAATGTATGTTTAAGTAAAAAAAAGAAAATATATTTAAAAATGTATATTTAATTTATATATGTTTGAAAAAATGTATATTTAAAAAAAGGTGTATTTAAAAAAAAATGTATATTTGAGCAAAAAAATTGTATATTTATAAAAATGTATATTTAATTAAAATTAGAAATAAAAAAAGAAAAGAAGAGAAAAAAAGACTCAATTTTTTACTTTACTAATAAGAAGTGAAGAATTCAATGTTTAAATGAAAAGCAAAAAATGAAAAAGAAATAAGAAATGAAGAAGAGTTAAATATTTAACATAAACTTACTGTTATTAAATTTAAAAAAAAAATGAATTTAGTTTGAAGCATAGTAAAATAATGTTTTAAAAGATAAACTAATTTGTGAACGTTGTTTTTTAATTAAAATGAATTTCAATTTGAATGATTATCAGTGAAAGTTGTAAAATTTGATAAAGATGAGTTAATTATTTAATTTTTACTTGAATAATACTTGTAATGCTAAAAATATTCATCATTAATTAAAAAAGAAAAAAAAATAATTGAAATTAATTGCTGTATAAAATTGAATGTACTATTCGATATAAAGCAATACGATATAACTTACAATTTAATTTACAGTTTAATTTCTTACAGTTTAATTTACAGTTTAATTTCTTACAGTTTAATTTACAATTTAATTTCTTACAGTTTAATCTCAAAGTTTCATTATAATTTCAATTTTCTTAATAGAATTAAGTATGATAATAGCAAACTTTCATTTTATTTCTCATTAATTAAAACTACATTTATGGGAGAAATTAAAGAACAGATAATTAATATATTTCTTTTTGTTTTATCAATGCAGTTAATCATATTGCTAATTAATTTCAACAAGAAAAATGAATTTAGTAAAAAAACTTAACAGTTAATTAGTGTTAATGTGATGTCTCGATAGAATAACATTTTAGTATGATATTTATAATTCAATCTTACTATGTGTGTGTTTGTTAAGCATTTAATCAAAAATCAATTATTTAAGCTTTAATATAAAATTTAAAAAAAAAATCATTTAAATCATTCAAATTTCCCGTTTCTTTCTATCATTTAAATATTTTGTTGATTTTCTTAATTTTAAGATAAAATTTTGAAAAAATCATTCAAATTTAAGTTTTCTTATCATTTAAATTTCATTTAAATTTTTATTGAAATGGTTAATTAATTTTTTTCTTTTCATTTTTTATGTAGTTTACTTTAAATTATACCATTGAGAGAGATTAATTATGATTTATGACAAACAGACAAGTAAGTAAGTATCTTTGACATTTTCTTCATGTCATTAGCAATTATCATTGACAGACAGACAATCATCGCTGGGATTAGTTAGTGTATTACTGTCATTTCATCGTGTAAATGTGTCACTGTGTAACAGAATTTATTATACTGTTAATTAATTAATTAAAATTAAAATTTCTTAAGAAATATGAAATATTCAATTATTTAATTATAACTGTACATTTATTATTATTATTATTATTATTATTATTATTATTATTATTATTATTATTATTATTATTATTATTATTATTATTATTATTATTATTATTATTATTATTATTATCATCATCATCATCATTATCATTATCATTATTATTATTATTATTATTATTATTACATTAATTTAAAATGTTTTATACAATTTCATTAATTAATCTTCAAATAATTTCTCTTTTGGTTAAACAAATTATCTAATATTTGAGGTATTGTTGTTTCGTTTTCTTTTTTTTTTCGCAAATTGTTTTGTTGTAAAATTAATAATTGCGATAATTTTCAACTAATTATCTTTGACTATTAAATTTTTTAATTTTTTCATTGTTTATTGTCTATTTAATTATTCCTAGTTTATTGTCTATTTAATTTTCTTTTTTTCGATGGGAAATTATCGTAGAACAAATAAATTATAATTTTTAAAGTGATAAACAAAGAAAAAAAAAAGAAAAAGAAAGAAGAAGAAAGAATTCTTTGTGTCACATTATTGTTACATCAAAAATTATAAGACATTCTCTACAAAATGAGTATAATAATATCATTCATTGTTCACTTCTGTAAATAAACTTTACAAATAACTAAAGTTTTTCTCTCTCTCTCTCTTTCTCTTTCCCTCTCTCTCTCTCCCTTTCATTTCTTTCTTCCTTTGTTCATTGTTTTCACATTAACTATGAATAAAGAACACCTGAAAGTTTTGAAGTGAATGACACACACACACACTCACACACAAACACACACACACATACATACAGATATACACACACATACGCAGACATACACACACACAGACACACACACATACACAAACATACACATACTCAAACAGACAGATTTATGCAAATATTCATATGAGTTGCTCTTCTGTCTTGTCAAGTGTCAAGTGGTCCCGGAATTACAGGTCGTACACAAATAGCTTCTTTCCCTGTCCAGAACTGCTAAACCTTGTTTACATAAAATAAACAATTATTAGTGAAGGTTAGATGATTTAGATAGAATTGATCAAATCTACCGTAATCATCAAAGAGAGAGGGAGGGAGGGAGAGAGAGAGAGAAAGCAAAAGAGAGAGAAGGAAAGAAAGAGAGCTAAACATGTGATTGTTATGAATGATTCGATTTTTGTTTTTGTTTTGTTTTTCAATTCTATTCATTTTTATTTATATTATTTATTTATGTATAATTGAAAGTATGAGAAATTATTAATTACAGAATTGTATAATTAACAAAACTAATTTACACTAAAATAATTGAATTAAATTGGTTCATTGTATAATATGTATAATCGTTCATTTATTTATTTTATCCTAATATTTTAACTTTTTTTTCTTTGCAAATTGAAATTTAATTTGAATTAAATCATGAATTGATGAAAATTTATGCAAATGACATTTTTTAAATCATTCATTTATTTTCTTCTAATATGTTTCAATTTTTGATCATTAACTTAATCTTTTGTAAATTAAAATTTTTGTAAATTTAAACTAAATCATTGATAAAAGAGAAAAAAACATTTTTTTTTTCCAATCTTATTTTTCATACATAACAAATTAATTAATTTATTTTTTTCATACAGTTTATGAATGTTTCATTTTTTTTTTTTTTTTGTGAATTAGAATGGAAAAAAAAATTAACAAAATTTGAAAAGATTTAATTAGAATTGAAAAGATACGATAAGCCGTCAGTCATGTTTATTGCTAATTGTAATACATCTTTTAGACATCAAAACTGATGTAGTAGTAATCAGAAAGAGGAAGAAAAGAGATGGAAGTGATAGTGGCAGTGATAAGTATCATTTATCATTGTAACGCCTTTAACGAAGAAGATACTTTTACCTGTTTGTTACAACTAATTCAGATGTTCAATAAATTGAGCATAGTTTTGCATAAAGGAAACAAAGAGATGAAATATCTTTCTGTAAAGAAGAGTAACTTGTCAACAACTGACACGCATTTGTCCATATCATTCAAACTTGACAAGAGCGCTTGTTAGCTGAGTAATAAAAGATTATGACAAGGATTGATGTTGCTAACATTGATGATGATAACAATGATGATAGATGATGATAAAAATGACTATAAATCACTGTGGTGATAATAACATAATAATTGTAATTGTCATAGTGGTGGTTGAAGTTTAGAAAAAAGTTTTTGCGATAATTTAGTGATAATAATAACAGACAAGAATTAGTGTTGATAACATTGATGATAGATGATGATAAAAATGACTATAAATCACTGTGAATAACATGGTGATAATAACATAATAATTGTAATTGTCATAGTGGTGGTTGAAGTTTAGAAAAAAGTTTTTGCGATAATTTAGTGATAATAATAACAGACAAGGATTGATGTTGATAATATTGATGATAAGCATGATGATAAAGATGATTGTAAATAATTATGAAAAATATCGTTATAATAATATAATGATTGTAGTAATTGTAGTGGTGGTTGAAGTTTTAAAAAAAAAGTTGTATGATAGTGCAGTGATAATAATAACAGACAAGGATTGATGTTGATAACATTGATGATAAGAATGATGATAAAAATGATTGTAAGTCACTGTGAAAAATATGGTTATAGTAATATAATAATTGTAGTAGTTATAGTGGTGGTTGAAGTTTTAAAAAAAAGTTGTATGATAATTTAGTGATAACAATAGCAAACAGCAAAAATAATAACAAAAATTATTAATTAGAAAGCAAATGATTTTGATTTTAATATGCTAATATGAACTGATTTTGATAAAAAAGACAAAAATTTTTTTTTTCAAATCCATATGATACAAATAGTAATTTTTAAAATGTTTGCCATTATTTGAAAAGGATTTTTAAGCTTAATTTAATTTAGAACTGTAATGATACAATCACTGATAACCAATGACATAATAAAATATACTTGACTAATTCAGTTCAAAAAGTGTCATAAGATAAAAAAGCCATTTTTTTTTTTTGAAAAATTTTCATTAAAACATTTTTTAAGATAATATTTTTCATTTATCTGAATAACTGATCAGTTATGTGTTTCTACTTTACTCATTTCTCTTATCAGTGATATCGTTAGTATCAGTGATAGCATCATGAATTAGCTTAGAAGTCAAATGAGAAGCATAAAATTTCATTTCTACTTTATCACGTTTGTATTTTAAGACAAAATTTTTGAGAAAATAAAAATTTCCAGCAATCAGAGAAATTTTCAAATTTTTTCTAAAAAAAAAAATTCAACTAAGAAGTGAAATTTCCAAAATTGAGAATATCTTTGCATTTGAAGCAACAGGAATTAATCGAAATTATCAAATTATATTTCAAAATGATTACTAAATGATTTCATTTTTTTTTTCATCATTGTTATTTAGATATGAAAATGAAATAAAATAATTAAACATAAAATACAAACAAGCAAAATACAATTTATCATATAAGTAAATTAAATTTTAATGTTTAAAATTCATCCATCTTCTTTTTNTTTTTCTTTAAAATATTAATTCTTTTAATTTATTTCATTTTTTAAATTTTTTCT
>SSBO01000009.1:726207-831671 GCA_005281725.1 Wuchereria bancrofti | reverse complement strand
TTTTATTTGATTACTACTATTAAATTTATTTAATATTTCAGGCCATACTTAGGTAAGCTTATATTAAAGTATAGAAATTATATTTAACACTTATAAAATATTTATAAGTATAATTATTATGTGCGTGAATTTATTATATTTATAAAATATATTTTAAAGTAAATAGAAAATTTTTTCTTTTTTTTTAACGAATTTAAAAAATGTTTACTCTGAAGCAATAACTTGTTTCTTCACCATCCCAAATTGTTCGCGGTAGCGGAAATTTCCTTCGTATTCGATATTTACCAACAGCGCCTAATTCTCTACCTCGTATTTTTTCAGCCTATACAATAAAATAAAAAATAAAAATTAGAAAAAAAAAATTTTAACTTATTATTATTTTTTACACTTTTGCATTTTTTAATGTTAACAACAAAATTTTGCTATTGCATAATAATTTTTTAAAATTTATCCATTTAAAAATGAATAAAAATTTTTTGACAAATGTAATTTAAATTTCTGAAGTTAAACTTAAATTTAAAATAAAATCAAATGTGAAATAGAAATTGAAATTAAAATTAGGATAAGCTAATTATTACTTCACTATAATGTGCTTTGAGCCATAAATCTTGTAATTCTGCATGATTTTCTGGTGAGAATTGATTAGTTTCAAGAATTCGATAAAGTTCTTTAAAATTTTGCCGATGAAAACATATAAATGCTTGAGCTTTAAGGACACTTTCATTACGCCGTAAATCTTCTCGATTTGGAATTGCCCAAATAAATTCAGCCTTGAAATTATCAAAAAAAAAAAAAGATTATTAACATTCCATGTATGCAATTATCATTATCATTATCATTATCATTAGCATATAACTAATCATTAATCATATAGCATTTCAATATTTACATTTATAAAGTTCAATGATAGAGAAAGTAAAATATATCGATCAAAAAAAGTTACGGTAAACTATAGTTTAATACTTTTTAAAATAAACAAATGGAATTTATTTAAAAGTTTCATCCTATAAAATTTGATTAAATCTCTCTTCTTTTTTCACAATCACTGTAATAATGGAATAATAATAAGAATAACACTAATCATTGGTACTGATATGATATGATTGATAAATAATAATCACTTGCAGATTAGTAAGATAGAATTAATAGTTTTTTAAAATGTATTATTAATAGATGCTGCAATATGTCTAACTGATAAATAATCATTGTTTACGGCTCTAATAGCTTTTTATCTAAAATTTCTTTTCAAGAAGGATTATTTATTTGTTGAACTAATCTAATAATAATAATAATAATTTTACAGATATTACTGTAGTAATAATAAAAAAATTGTTATATTATTAAAAAATTGACTTATGATAATCAATTATTGCATTTAAAAAAAAAAAAAAATTTAATAAAAAAAAAAAATGAAATGAAATGAAATGATAAGGAGAAATGTATCATACCAAACGATCGATATCACCCGATTGATGAAGAACTTCACAAACACAAGCAACCTGATCGCTATCAAATGTACTCTCACTGAAATGGAATACAAATAAACATGAAAGAGTAGAAGGATTAATTATTAAAATTGGAGGCGGAATGGATTTTAGGTTACTATTACTGAAATTAAATATATTACTGAAAGTTATATTGTGTAAATTTTAATCTGTTTTCTTTTTCCTTTCTTTCTTTTTTTTCTTTCTTTTTTTGCAACATTATCGTAATGTAAATTGGATACTTTTTATAGAAATTGATATGTTAGTGAGATAAAATTTCGATCAGTCTATGATCAATTTTCTTCTGATGGTTAACTTACTGTAACTTTTGTTTAATTTTTATTTAATTTGTACATAATGAGGAGGTGGAGATGGTTTGTGATGGAAGATGAGAATAGGTGAATGAATTATTTGTCATTGTCATTTGTCAACGAAATTTATTTATATCTGTGTACAATACATATATGAGTACTAAATTACATGTATTCATTGTTTTTTGTTTTTTGTTTTTTTTTTTAGTATGTTTAGAAATACTGATATGGTTGTATCAGATATCATTATTATATGTCAACAATAAATTTTTCAAGATGATATATTTTATTTCATTTAAAATTTATTTTCAAAAATTTCCCATGGAAAAAAGAAGAAGAAGAAAAAAAGAAGAAACTCACGGTTGAATAGATAATTGATATTGTTGTTCCATTATGATAATTATTAGCCTTGTAATTTGAAATTAGCCAAAAAAAAAAAAAAAAAAAAAGGAAGAAAAAATTATTGATGGCTATTTGTAGTGAATGAAAATAAGAAATGTACAGTTTTTTTTCTTTCTTTCCTTTTTTTTTTTCTTTTCAATTTGAATTTGAATTTGATATTTTTACACACGTTGACGAATTAAATAAGCCAAAATTTAAATTCTGTAACTGTAATAAAATATTGGTTATTCCTCCCTTTTTAATATTGAAATGAATAATCGTCGATTGGTGTTAATATTAAGAGAGATATGATGAGATGGCGCTGTTGGTTGATGATATTGTGAAATGGGAGATGCAAAGCGGTGCGCGTTTTTGGTTCGAAAAGAAAAGCTAAATCATTTCGTCAACCCTTTGCCTCCTCCTCCTCTTCCTTGTCCTCTTCTCTCTCTCTCTCTCTCTCCCTCTTTCTTCCTCCTCCTCTATTCTTTTTCATTTTAAAATATTTTTCAACTACTGTCACTCATCTGTGGGACATTTCATTGGGAGGGATTTAAAAAAAAAAAAAAAAAAATACTACCATAGTTAAAGGGAGAAAAAAGGCGATGTTCCTAAAAGTAAAGTAAATCATCTGTCAACCATCCCAAGCAAACGATGGTGACAAATCATAAACCGAATATTTTCTAAACATTTCAACAAAATTGCTATCATTTGTAATCCATAATTTGTCATCTAAATTGGTCTTTTATTAATTTTGCATTTTTTTTTTTTTTTTGTATGATAACAAAAATAATAGGTATAAGTAAATATATGAAAATATTAGCATGTGATAGTAAACAAAAAGTTATAAGTGAATAAATGGTATGATAAGTTGTTTGTTTGTTGTTTATTGTTGTTATGAAATGAATGCTTATCAATAAATTGATAATTTGTTAGTAATAAGATAAATTCAGAAATAATAGATATAAGTAAATATATGAGAATGTTAGCATGTGATAGTAAATAAAAAGTGATAAATGAATGAATGATAAGTTATTGTTGTTGTTGTTGTTAAGAAATGAACGCTTATCAGTGAATTGATAATTTGTTAGTAATAAGGTAAATATGCAAGTTATAAGTAATGGAAGGAAGCTAGCAGCAAATGATATAAGATTACTTAGATTGCTAGATTGAAATCAATGTAAGAGGAATCAATGATAACAGTTGATAGCATTTCTTTTTTTTTTTTTTTGATAATTTAGACATAATTAAAGTTTAAATTATCAGATTTGATTATTAGTTAATCAATATCTCATAAATAAATTCTAACATTGAGTTATTTATTTATTTTTTGTCTTATGTTTATATGAAGTTAGAAATAGGTGGGTAAATAATAATTGAAATGCTTTAAAAATTTCTTGAAATTAAATGAAATAACAAATATTTTTGTTAGTGATATGATTTGATAAAAAAAGCAATTGAATAAGTAAGTAAAAATTTATCAAACAAACGAAGAAGAAAAAGTATCTAACATAATTATTATTATCTATTCCAATTTTTTTTTTATTTTATCATTTTATCAAATAGAAATAAGAAAACAAAATTGAACAATGTGAAATTATTTAATAAACAAAACAATAAATTAGATAAAATAGTAATAATTAAAATTAGCTTCCTTTTGAATAAAGTATAAATTATCAATGATAATCGATGATAGTAAATAAAAAACTGATAATGGTAATAATGATGACTGATATTGATAGGCGGTAATGGTGATGATAACAATGGCGGTAGTGGTTTAGTACATCAGAAATTAGTGCCTGCGGTCGAATGCAATGCATCTTCCTCAAAACTAATCCTTGGATCGAAGCATTTCAATGGTTTTCGAAGTAATCTTCTGGCACAAAGGCTCTCATGGCTGTCACATTTGCGCCTAACACCTTGTCAATCATTCAACAGTCCTCAACAGGCTTCCTCCAATTCTTTCAATGTATGTTTTAATGTTCGATGATTTGTTGCTTTCTGGCTGCTAAATTGGTATCATTTTGACTACCTTCAAATGATGTAGTAATAAATGAGTGATAATGATAACACTGATAACACTGATAAAGCTAGTAATAATAATATGTTTCATTATTACAGAAAAAAAAAAAACTATATCTATGCATGATAAAATTTGATTAAATTTTGAGCATAAAAATTTTTTCACTAATAAAAGAAAACAAAAATTTATAATTGGAATTAATTTTAAAAGATTTCGAAATTCATTCTTATTTCTCCAATAAGTTTTGCTGTTATTTTTCATTTAATTTTTTTTTCTCTCTCTCTCTCTCTTTTCTTTTTTCTCTTGGATGAATGAAATTTTTTAAAGTATTTTCCTACGGTATATTTTACTTCTTTAGTTTTAATTTTTTTTTNTTTTTTTTTCCTTTTATTAATGTAATGCTACATTTACAGATAAAGAAGAATAATTAATTGCTAAAAAATACAATTAAAACTGATTTCGAAAATTTGTATTTAAAAAAAAAAATTAAAAGTAACTAAAAGAGAAATATTGAAGTTTGATGGATGCAAAATAATTTTTATTAGTTTCATTGTTGTTTTAATTTTCCCGTATTAAATTTCAATTTGGCTTGAAGAATGATTTTTGCGCTTCTTATAAATTATTAATTATTGATTTCCTCAAATCACTTTTTTTCTTTCATTTCTTTCTTAATTATTTCTTTTTTCTTTTTTTTTTCTTTTTTTTGAGTAAGGGAGGAAATTTTTCAGATTTGTTGAAAAAACTTGTCACATTTTCACCGTAATATTTCAGCATTTTGAAAAAAAAAAAAAGTGAAGGAAAAAAGAAAACGAAAAAAGATGAAAGCAATTTTTTAGTTTTCTTTTCTTTTTTTCCTTTCACTTTCTTTTCCTCACTTCCTGAATTTAAATTTGAAATGAAATAAGAAGTAAAATATATGCAAACTTAATGATATTTTTCCATTTAAACATTTAAGAATAATGTAGTTGAGGCGTTAATGATTAATTAATTACCAAAAAATTAATTACAATTTAATTATAATTCAAACAAAGTTATGCAAAAAATTATTATTGTAATTTTACGATAGTTAAAATAATACCTATACTGGAAGAAATAGAAAAAACTTCGACAAAGTAATAAAGTAAAAATATCCTAAAAAAAAGAAGAAAAAATTTTGCCGAAGTAAAAGAAATATAATTTTTTAATTTTATAAAATAAATAAAAAATGATTTTGAAATCAAAATTTTATTACCATTTCTTAAAATCCAGTTTCAGAAATTAGCGCTTCGTTTGAAATTTTAATCTTAGAATAATTTAACTGTGAATTCACTCAAATAATTTCAAATATTCATCATAAATTCAAATTAATCTTTCACAATTATACTCGAGCAAAAATTTTTTCTAAATTATTTTATTTCACATTTTTTTTTCAAACTTTTCTAATCGGTTTTCATTTGCGCCAAAAAATTATGGTATTATTTGTTTATTTTCCATAAACATTATGAAGAAAAAAGTTTTTGCAAATTCAATTTTTTTTACTTTTTTATTTCTTTATTTATTTATTTTTTTATTTTTTATTTTTTTTGGATGGTAAAAGAAATCAAATGATTAAATGAGAGGTAATGCACTATTCGTTCACTTTTATCGCCTTTTTTTTNTTTTTTTTCGAAATATTATAAAATTCGAAAATACTTAACGCATAGAAAAGTTCGTACTAAAATAATAATAATAATAGTAATAGTAATAATAATAATAATAGTAATAATAATAATAGCAAAAATTTGTAGCAGATATCGTCAGCATAGGTAAATAATACACAATTAATTAATTCATTAATTCATCATCATCAATAAATTCTTCATTGATAATAAGTAATCAAAATATACGAATTATTGATGACTTATTAGTAATATTATAAAAATATTATTTATCATTTCGAATTTATTTCATTTCATTTCCAATAACATTTCTTCCAACAGTTTTTTGACATCTTCCATCACAACGATATCCTTATCATTGATTCCTGAAATAGAATATTTTATAATAATTCAAGTATTTCAAAATTGAATAATTGAAATTTATAAACTGCTTTATGGAACTTAAAATTTTAATTGAAAAAAAGACATGAAATTAAATACTTCTGATTTTGCAGAAAAAAATAAGTTAATTTCAATGTTTTGTTTTGAAAAGAGCTATTCTATGATAATCATAATTAGTTGCTAATTAATTAAGCAAACTAAAACAATTTGATTAGCTAATTAATAATCATTAATTCATTAATTTTATCTTTAACTTATAAACGAAATATTTACATTTATATGAAATTTGAAGAATAAAAATTTTGCAAGTTTTATTTTGCAAATTGATAATACTTTCGGGTAAAATAATTCAGGAAAAAAAAAGAAATAGAAAGTTGTGTTATAATTTCAAAATGAAATGTTTTATTTTTATTTTTTTCCTAATATGTAAATTATTATGATATAAGGAATTAGCATGTGAAAAGGTTTTATTTTTTATTTTTCTGGAAGAAGTGAAAAGGTTTTTCTGGATCATCCGGAAGAGTGCCAGCTGAGCTAACAGAAGAATTAATTTGTGAAACATTTGCAGTTTACCGGAAGTCAGACTAAATAATTACTCAAACTGAACGAATGGTTTAATCCATTATCTGCGGAAACCACTCCATCAGTTTTGTGTCAACTAATCTGTCCAATCATTTTTATCTGTCACTTTCGGGGTCACCAGAACAATTTTTGTATGATATATTAGCAATCATTGATGATGTGTCATTTTAGAAGTATTTACTTCAAAATTATTTAAGGAAGCAGTAATTTTTTAACCTTATATTTTAATAAAGTTATCATTAAGTTAGTGTTAAATGTAAACTTTAAAGGATTGCCGACAAAGAATTTAAATGACCATTGTCATATGGCAGGTCAAAAAGAAGAGTCATATAAATTAGTGTCGTTCAGTAAATAACCCATTTGTCCGCTCATTTCTTATTGTTCAATTATTTTTGATTACTTAAAATAGTTAAGTTAAAAGAAAAAGAGGGAATATTGTGATAAATTAAAAAAAAAAATTTGAAAAATTCTTTAAAAAAAATAAAAAATTTTGTTTAAATTATTTGAAATTGTCAAACTTTAAATATTCAAATGATTACTGTCATATATAAATTTATGATATATTATGTAATTAAATAGTTAAATATCAGTAATTAAGTACAAATATTGATTGATTTCTTTTGATATTTGAGAGCTATAAAAGTAATTAATAAACTTATATTAATGAAAAATGTAATAGATTTGAAACAATATTTTTGTTTATTTCAATCAAAAAAAAAATTTTTTTTTCTTTTCCTTTTGCAAATTAATTTCATAGTAAAATAAAACAAAATTATCAAAATAACTTTAACACTAAAAATGTTTAAATAAAATTTAGCATAAAATATAACCTATAAAACAACTAAAAGTTAATTTGATTAGACAAATTTATAATTAATTTTAGAATGAATCTTTTTTTCTTTCTTCTTTTAATTAAACATTTTCAAAAAAAAAAAGAAAAAATTCTTTAATCAATTACCGTATTCTTTGACAATTGATAAAGTTGGCATTGTTGAAGCATTAGCAGTGCTAACGATTGTTGTTGATAGCATTTTAAAATTGTTGTTAATTTTGCCATTGTTATTATTATCATCATCATTATTATTATTATCATTATCATTATCATTATTACTATTACATTTAACAATTGTTTGTGCATCCTGAAATATCATTCATTTCTTAGTCTAACGTATAATTTCAGGAAAATATTAAAAATATGAGGTAACACACACACACACACAGAGAGAGAGAGAGAGGGAGAGAGGGAGAGAGAAAAGAAGAAAAAAAAAAGTAAGTGAAGAAGTCGGAAAGAGTGAAACTAAACAATTATTGGTAATGGGATACTGTGGTTTGATATCAAATTTCACCTTTTTGCAATTTAGATACAAGAACAGAGGTGCATATAATGCTTTAGCTTTTATATTTAATTTTATTCTAGAAAAGAATAGAAAGAGAGAGAGAGAGGGAGAGACAGGGAGAGAGATGGAGAGAAAGGAGGTAAAAATATATGGAAAATAAGAATGAGAATATTATATTGATGCTTTGAATGAAAGTAAATATTCTGAAGTCAAATTCAAACACTTTCTTCTATTCTAACTTCAACTCCAAACATATTCACTCATATTACATAAAATATTTCATTGCGCAATTGACTAATGCAGTTATATTCAATTGCGCCATAAAGTCAATATAGAGCCAGAAAGAAGCAGTTTAGCCATTTTAGCAAACTCATTAAGCTTAATATTTCATCCTTTGAAATGAACTATATGTCAATAATACTTCCGTTTTTATGTATATATAGAAAATAGAATAATGGATAATAGTATTGATCAAAAAATTATAAATTTAATTTATAATATTAAGTTACTAGGTTTTAAGTTTATTTTGATTTTAATTGAACGAATTATTTTTTAGAGTAAGCAAAAATATAAATTTGAAATCATCTTTGCATTTTTTTTGCAAAATGAGAAAATAATTTTTTAAAAGCTTAAGAGTTATCTTTCACAATTTGCTAACATTAAAGATTTCAATTACTTTTCAAATATATTGATTTCGAATTAATTCAATCTTAAATGACTACACACACACACATGCAAAAAAAAAAGATATATTCAATTTTTCATTTTCTGTATATGAATGGAATTGCAAAGATAAATAATCTGTGACATCTTTTTAATTTCTAAAATATTAAAAAAAAAAACTTTTCTGAAATATCTTTTTAATTTCTAAAATATATATTAAATGCTATGATGAAAAGAATGGATAAATATTCACATAAACATGAAATTATAAATTATTCATTTGAATATTTTACAAATTAACCAGAATTTAAATTTTAACAAAATTAGAATTCAAAAATGAGAACCTTTTTCAATCCAAGCATTGAAATATTCACTTTAACTGTATCCAAATGTTCTGTAGCAATTGAAGCATTCGTAATATCATTTGAATTCATTCGTCCAGTAGAAAAACATTTTCTGGATATTCTGGATGATTGCTTCCTGTATTTTCCACCGGTTTGTTGTTGTTTTTGCTTTTGTTGTTGTTGTTGTTGTTGTTTACTTGGTTCTCGATTGGAAGATGCATGAAAAATTTTCATTCTATTTATCGGTTTCATGCAATTAGTATTCCGTAATACAGTACCATTATTATAGTTTCCGGAACTCTTTAAATTTTTCGAATTTTTATCATCAAATATTTTAAATAGCAGAAGAAAAAAAAAATTGTTTTCTTATCACGTTAACAATACTATTTACTTCATAAATAATTGATAATTATTTTTATAGAAGTAATTTCAGATTAGAAATAATACCAATGAAATTTCTAACCTAAGATTAAACCGATCAAAGTAAAAAATTCTTCTTTATTTATTTATTTTTTTTAAATGAATGAAAAAGTTTTTATGAATGACATAATTAATTCTATGATTCACTAAAAATCAATCTATCATACTGAAACAGATAAAATGTAATTAAAAGAAAAATAAATGAATTGTAGTAAAAAATTTACAAAGAAATGCAAAAAAGTTCCTTTTATTTCTGTTTAAATTTTTTTTTTAAAAAAAATCGTGAATAATTTTAAATGAAATAAGTGATATTCAAATATATTATTGCATATCGAGTTATGGTATCTAATGATAAATACAAAGATTCAGATCTAAGGTCACGTCTGTTTAACAAGTACAAAAATGAAGATCTAAGGTCACGTCTGTTTAACAAGTACAAAAATGAAGATCTAAGGTCACGTCTGTTTAACAAGTACAAAAATGAAGATCCAGGGTCACGTCTGTTTAACAAGTACAAAAATGAAGATCTAAGGTCACGTCTGTTTAACAAGTGCAAAAATGAAGATCCAGGGTCACGTCTGTTTAACAAGTCACGTCTGTTTAACAAGTACAAAAATGAAGATCTAAGGTCACGTCTGTTTAACAAATACAAAAATGAAGATCTAAGGTTACGTGTGTCTCACATTAATCTTCATCAAATGTTACATAGGTTTAAGCTTTTGCAATCAATTATTGTTATTTTTTCTAAAAAAAAAAATTTTCTTTTTTGATATTAACTTTTCTTTCTTTTTTTTTTGAAATTTTTTTAATGAAATTTTTGTGACATTTTTTTTTAATTCAGTTTTTGAGAACAAAAAAAAAGCATACTTTTTTGTTTGTTAATGAAGTATTTTTGTTTGTTTCGGTGCAAACTTTAGCGCCTTCTAATTTCTGCTTCTTCTCCTTAATTTCAGCTATCTTTTTTGATGTGGCGCTATTGTTGCTTCTAGTACCATTACTACGATTCTTTGATCGACGTAAAAAATGCGCATTTGACCCTTTACTATTGCCAATATCAGGTACATTCTCTTTCCAATTTTCAACACTAAATATACAATTATAATTATCAAAAAAAAAACCTGAATTATGATTATAAATGATTGAAAAGATGAAAAAATTTTCAGAGAAATTAAATTAATTAATGATAAAAATTAAAGTGATAAAAATTAAAATGATTCTTTAATGTTTCTTAAAAAAATTTTTACAAAAGAAAAAATTAAAAATGTTCAATTACTTTTTTGAACATTTACTATATCTAAAAGCTCGACTTACAATTTTTTTTTCCCATAAAATAAACAATAAAATATCGAGAAGGAAAGATAAAAAAAAAAAAAATATCGAGAGGGAAAGATAAAAAGTGATAAACCTTATCTTTCCAGCATCCCATTCCCGATCCCATTCTCCGGGTTTCCTAGACTTTAACGTTTGTTTCTGAAATTAGAAAAAAAAAGGAAAAAAAAATTGAATTTTTATTGCTAAAATTTATTTGCAATAAATAAATGTAATTAAGCATAAAAGTTTATTTTAAAATATAACATTTCAGTGCGAAGAATATTAATAGTATTGTGTTTGACGTATTTCACGTATAACCAAAACGTCAATTCTTTAGCTATTTTCATATTAGTTTAGACTATAGATGATTACAAATTGATAGATTTATCTTTAAAAGATAAAGAAAAAATACAGAGAAGTTTGATAATTTATAGTCTATAATGCAAAGTGACGTACTTCACGTTCCTGTCTTTTAAAAATATCTATACAAGTAATCTATTCACTATAACTTTTCAATTCTACTATAACACTTACGTGAATGAATGACGTGATAGTATTGTATCAAAGCTATTTGCCTATAAGTAAGTTATTAAACGTTAATAAGTAGTAATTTAACCTTAGTAATAATAATAGTAATTGTAGTCAACAATTTAAATTCTAATTTCAGATAATAACAAAATGAACGAATAAATAAATAAAAAAAAAAAAAAACTAAATGACAAAATCTGTAAAATAAAATGAAATGAATAAATGAATGAAAAGACTAATATGTGTAAGCTATAATTACAATACTTAGTACAATAATTTAACTTTAGTAGTAGTAATAATAATAATTAGTAATAATAATAACAATTAAAATTCTAATTTTAAATAGTAAATAAGAAAAGAAAAAATCTGCAAAATAAAATGAAATGAATAAATGAATGAAAAGAGTAATATGTGTAAACTCTAATTATAATACTTAGTACAATAATTTAACCTTAGTAGTAGTAATAATAATAATTAGTAATAATAATAATAATAGTTAACAATTAAAATTCTAATTTTAAATAGTAAATAAGAAAAGAAAAAATTTCTAAAATAAAATGAAATGAATAAATGAATGAAAAGAGTAATATGTGTAAACTCTAATTATAATACTTAGTATGAGAAAGGGGAAGTTTACCATAGAAAATGACTTGGATTATCCTTTAAGTTTGATTTGTTGAAAAATTTACATTTCTGTACATTGTCCCTTTTGCTCTATCATAAAGGCTCATTTTGCCATATTCGTTGACAAAGTTTGCTCGATCTTCTTCCACAACCTATAATTAAATTTAAGAAAAATAAAATAAAACAAAAATAACAAAAATAAAAATTTCACTTATAAAATTACAAAAATTAAATTTAATAATAGTAAAGTTTCTTTTTTTTTTTTCGTTCAAAGAAAAAAAAGAAAAGAAAAGAGTGAAAAAATTTAGTAAAAAAAACTTCTTTTCGTTGTTCAATCAATTAAAATAAAATTTAATTTTAATTCTTTTGATGAAAAATAAATAATATATCTGTGAAATAAATAATATCTGTAATTTTTAATTAACAAAATTTAGAAGTGAATTTTTCAGTTTGACCAAATTTGCTGAAATTATTCATTTCTAGCATTTCATTTATTTTTGTTTTCAAATTATTCATTGATGCAATTAACAACAATAGTAATTAGCAATATTTGTTAATATTAAAATTTAATAATAAATCTAACTTCTTTCCTTTGTTCGATCAATTGATTCTTTTTTCGAATTTCAGCAATTTTTTTGTCCAAAGCTTCTTCGTCCTCTTTGGATCGAATACGTCCACCATTAGCAATTAATTCAACCTTCTCATCCATTACTTCTTTATCATTTTTTTCGTCCTCTGTTTTTGTCATCATAACTTTAATTTAAAAAAAAAATTTTTTTTTTTTTAAGTATTATTGTTTGATGCGCAAATTATTTTTGAAATAAATGCGCAATATTGTTAAAATGAAAAAAATTTTTCATTTTCTTATAAATGAAATTAAAAGAGTCTTTTTTTTTCTGCTATCACTGATTGAAATGACTGTAAAAAATATTTCAAAAAAATTATTGAAAAAAAGTACCTGAAAAAGAAGGAGAAGAAAAAAAAAGAAAACTTTTCAATATTATTTAGTTAAAAATTTATTTTCCAAATGATTTTTTCCATCTCATAAATTATGAGAAATGTGATTTTTTTCAATGACAATAATAAACTTTCATTGCCATATGTAAAAGAAAGAAAAATAAAAAATTAATTGAAGTAGTAAAAGTTTGAAAAAAAAAAAGGAAAAAATTAAACTTACCATTGAATAATGATAAAATTTGATTTAATAAATTAATGATTTGAATTACTAATTTATTAATTCATTTCTAACTAATAAATAATGTCTTTGAATTTGGTTCACTTAAAATTTTTAAAGTATGCAACGTTTAATACTTAATAATTTTTATTTGATAAAAAAAAAAAAAAAGGAAATGAAATTTAAAAAGTATGATGAGAAAGCACTTAACAAAAGTAGCAAGTGCTAAATTTTTTTCATCAATCAATTTTTTTTAATTTAAAATTGAAATATTTTGCGCTCCTATATTACATATTATCATTGCTTTTTACATGTGATGCAATGCAAAATATAAAATCAATCGGATGAAATTATAATCTTAAATAAATTTAAATGAATTTTAAAATAAACATTAATCAATAAAAATAATTAAAATATATTAAAATGCAAAAATATTTAAATAACAAAAAATAAAATATTTTTATAGCAATGATAAATTATTTGCCAATATAATAATTTCTTTATTAAAAGAAATGCAATTGAATACAGAAATGACTAAGAAATAAATTGAAAAAAAAAAAAAAAGAAAAATATGGAAGAAAAAAAAAAACAGCGGAAAATATCATCAATATATTACATCTTTAGGGCTACCCAAACAACAACAATAACTCCCTCTCTCTCTCTCTCCCTCTCTCTCTTCACATCTATAATATTAATTCCTTTTTTTTTTTCAATAAATTAAAAAAATTAAAATTTACAATTATTTTAACTAAAAATTCTTCACTAGTTACAAGCTTAAAAATAAAAATGAGAAAAAAAAAAAAAAAGAAGGAGGCGAAATAGTACTGAGAAAAAATAATTTGAATATTGATAAGCTAATTTAATTTATTTAAATTTATTTCAAAAAAAAAAGAAAATGATATAATGATAGATGTATTAGTTTTATTTGTTAATTAAAAATTTATTTTCAATTAGATTACTTTCAGTTATTAATTAATCATTTCTCAATACTATTTCTTCCCCTTTTTTTTCTTTTTTCTCACTTTTATTTTTAATTTTAGAATGATTTTATAAGTTCATTAAATTCAAAATTTATTTTCAATTGCATTACTCTCAGTCATTATTATTATTATCATTATTTATTATTATTATTGTTATTATTATTATTATTTTGCATTATATGCAATAAATTGTAATGGCTATAAAATAGTAAATAAATTAAAAGTCAAAAGGAAAAATCACATTTTTGGCTGAAATTAGTGGAGAAATTTTTGAAGCCAAGAATTCAAAAATCAATAAATTCTATCATTTTTGCTTTTTTTTTGGTTTACAACAAAAAAAAAGTCAAACTAAAATATAAAAACTCATTTTGAGCAAAAAAAAAAAAAAGAAAAGCTTTTCATGAATACAAACAACTGAGAAATGGATGATTGAGCCATTGTAAATGAGAAGGCATAACGAAGAAAGAGGAGGGATTGCAGTGAAAAAAAAAAAAGAAAGAAATAATGATGATAATGTGATTCGTCATCATTATTATCATTATCATCATCAATTATTGTTATTATCATTTGTTACAAATTATTTATCATTTTTTTTTATAAAACTAAACAAATTAGTTTTATTTGAATTAATTGGAGCAAAAAAAAAAAAGGCAAAAAAGACAAAGGAACAATTTTTTCCTTTTTCCTTTTTTTTAAAAAGTAAGCTCATTCTATTTTAAAATGCGCACATTTTTTTTTTTTTTTGAAAAATCAATAAAATTGAATTTGCAAATGACATCATTACGAACTTTTTCACAATTAACAGTAAGTCCCAATGGATGACTTTGTCAATATATGTTTACAATTCATTTTGATTGATTAGTTATTGAATTCATCAAATAGTTTCGGAGGTATTTTTGCTGTACAAATAACAAATAAATTATTACTAATATATTTTAAAAATATTTTTTTTTTTTTTTTAAATAAGTTGACGTCAATTTCAAATTAGAATAATAATGTATCATTGCTTTTTTTACTTTTCTTTTTTCTCTTCTTTCCTTCTTTTTTTCTTATTTTCTATTTTTTTTTTAATTTTAAAATTAACATTAAAATATCATTATTGTTATTATGAATTTAATTGTGAATTATTGAAAATATTTCATTTGATTGGTTAAAATTTTAATTGATTAAAATTCGAACATATATGCTATGAATGAATCATTAAAATTTTAAAAATTGAAATTAAAATTGCAAATGTTAAATTTTGTGTTAAAATGAAATAAAATTTTGAAGAAAAGAAATTATAGGGAAAAAATGTTTTCTTCGTTCATAAAAATATAAAAATAGAAAAGAGAGAAATTCTTTTAATTTGTTGGTTCAGTCTGTTTTGTTTGATTTTTGTTAACTTTTACGGCACATCCATCAATTGCAATGTTTATGATTCATTTATTTCATTTGCTCAAATGAATAATTTGTCCATTAATTTAATTTAATTTAATTTAATTTCACTTTCATTCTATTTAATTAAATTCCAATATATCAAATTATTGCCCATATTGTTTTCTGATTATCTAAAAAGCAAAACAATAAACATTGTCATTTTATCGTCATTTTCTAATTAATTGTAACCAATCATTGAAATGTTTCATCATTTTCATTCATATATTATCCGATTAAAATTGGTAATTAATTTAAAAGAAGGAAAATTTCAATGACTTCAAATGACTGATATATTTGTATTATTAAATTCATTTAAAAAATTTATTTTCATCAAAAAAAAAAAACGATCAATAAAGGATCAATCGATGAAAGCGAAATATTAATTTTACTGAAATGTTTATTTGTTGCAGAGCAAACAATATATTACTGTAAACAAACAATAATGACAAAAAAAGAAACAAATAGTAAATTTTGAAATAATTTATTTTTTAATAAAAATGCAAAAACAATCACTTTTTTTATATAATTGAAACAAATTATAATAAAATATCCTTTCAATGTTAAATGTTTGTCTTCCACTAATTAATTTTAATCTTATCAATTAGTATCAAATTAATTTGCATAAAAGCAAATCTTATCATTCTTATAGCACAAATACTGATATCATTTTGGATTGTTGATATCATTTTCAGTTTATATTTTCGAGAATTCTCGAATAATACTATTGTTTCTAAGTGTATTTTTAAAGTTCCAAAATAGTAACATCTATCTGAGAAGAAATTAAATTGAAATTATTTTTTTAATTAAATTAAAATTATGCATAAAATAACTCATTAGATAGTTAGAATTAAAATGCTTAGCGCCTAAATAAATACCTTTAATAAAAAGAGAGAGAAAAAATCATTGTTGAATGAATATTCTAAGTGAGAAATTTTGAACAATCAAAAATATAATTAAGAGAAAATTACTATTTATTTTATTATTTTTTATTTTTTGTAATAATATTTATGCATTCAAAATTTTTCACTTCAATTAAATATAAAAAAAAACAGCAACAACAACAACAATTAAATTAATTATATAATTACTTGTTTACATTTTTACTTGCTTATTTGTTAACTTGTGCAATTTTGTTTAGCAAAAACAATAAAATTCAACTTTACTTACTTCATTTCAATGACTATAAAATATTTAGTATTATAGAAGGGAAACTTATTGTATTATTAATAGTTGCAAAATAATTATTCGTTTCAGATTAAAATGAATAAAATGTTTAAAAAAAAAAAATAGTATTCATCTGTAATCTTTGAACTTTATTAAATTTATGCAAATGGCTAATTACATTTTAACTTTGCACAAAATTTGGAAATATCATTATCTGATTAAGAATATCCTTTTTTAAATAAAAAAAAAAAATTAGAAATAACCATCAAAGAAGCGCTTGTGTTCATCTCAGTGTCCTTGTATTAATGACATGAACGATAATACTAGGCGCTGTTGTCTCAGTTTTTTTTTTCCATTCTGAAAAAGAAACAAATATTATGATAAATTTTTAAATTTAAATAGGAAAAAATTTTTCGAAAAATTTTCTTTTTTCATTGTCGTTTACATTTTGCCAACAAAAAATTCATCAACAATAAACGAAAAGAAGAACTGAAAGAGATCAGATAAATTGATGATATCGATGATGATGATGATGATAATAATAACAATAAAAAACTGATGGTAATGATAATAATAATAACAATAATAGTTTTTCTGATCTAAGGATGAAATTTAATTAGGTAAAAATTAGTCAATCAATTACAAATGCAAAATGTTTTATTTTCATTTCTATTTTTGATATAAACAATTTGGAATTTTTTTCCTTTTTTTTTTTTTTGATCCTCAATCTTTATGTTTTGATCATTGATTTTCTTCATTTTGAATTAAGAAGAACAAATACACCGAATTTATTGATTGAAGCAAAAAACAGAATGTAGCAAATTACATTTTATTCCATTCAAATTATTATTATAATGAAATTTCATTTTATCGATTGATTTGTGTTCGATCATTTATTGCATTTTCATGTAATCATTATTATGCGTGTAATATCACTAATTTTTACACGTGAAAATACGTCAAATAAATATGAAAAAATGAATTGTATTTTTGATAAAAATTTAATAATTTATGTCTAATTTTATATTATATATAAAATAAAATACAATTACGTACACACATACACAGACACACACATACACACACACACACACAGACAGATATTGAAATAAAAATGTTTTAACAAGTTGACATTCACAAAAATGCATCAACGTCTCTTATCAAACGAACTGATGACAGCAAATTGTTCAGTTTCTTTCAATCATTCGTCAAAAGAATGAAACAGTTGACGTACGCAAAAATTGTTTCATTACGCAAAAGCATCATATTTTTTTTTTCCGACTTATTTTACAACAGTTTACTGATTTTACCTCGTATTTCAATCAATAATGAGAAATTACTGGGAAATTTTGCATGAAAATATAATCATTAATAGTATTTCAATTCTTATGAATATTTGAAATTTAAAACAATGAAACTGTAAAGTGAAATGTAATCGATATATTAGTATACTCTGAAGTAATATTTGTTAACTGTTTATTGAAACGAAAATTTTACTAATTTAGAAAAAGTTTTACAGAATTAAGAAATAATTAACAACAACAATTGATTAATTTGAGAAATTTCGGAAAAACTCATCGAAATTTTAATCACCACTGAAATTTTTGCAAAAAACTTTTTTCATATTTCCCACAAGTATTTGAAAAATATTTTGGAGGTTTTGTGTAAAACATGTTATGACCCCACGTAATAGCATGTCATGACCCTACGTAACATCATTATTTTCCGTCACAGCGGACGTGTCATTTGTGACTTATTCTATTCCACTCGTAATCTCCTCTAACTATAGGGAACTTCCATTCAAATTATTTTGCAAAATAACTTCAAGTCTGAGGAAGTGAGACGTAATATACCAGCACGTAAGCTTGCACGTGCGTATGTGTATGCATGTATGTGTATACGTAGATACGTGTACGACGCGTCGTAGATACGTGTGCGACGCGTGTCCACATTTATATGCCCCCGCGTACGTCCCCCAAGATAGGAAAATGAAGGAATGACAAAGATCAGAGATAATAAAGCTGTCGGAGTTAGAGATTAAAGATGAGACAATGTAAGAGATGATAGAGATGCAAGAAAACATGTAAGTGCAAGTGTGCGTCAGACGAGAAACAATGAGAAAAAATCAGCGTTTTACTGCTGTGAAAGAAATTGAAGGAGAAAGAGTGCACCGAATAAAGAGACAGCAGAGATGCAAATCAATAATCGAGAACATTCCAGCAAATCCTAGAATGAGGCAATGGGTTTGCTCATCAACTTGCGATAACGCGAAAGTTCATTTGGTGCGATGATTTAAACTGAAATGTTTAGGATTTGTTTTTGAGTTTGCATAAATTAATACGCTGAGAGAGGCGCATATTTTTAAGATTGCGCACTCTTAATTAATTATTAATTTGTTAGAAATTTATAAGAATATAATTACATGTTTTCTTTTTCTTGAAATCTAATTCGCCATGTGTTGTTTTTTTTTTTTTTTTTTTTTTTAATTCTTTTGAATGCAAGCATTTGAGAGATGGAGAAGTTGTTCATTGATTGGTTATTTATAAGATTTTCTGTTTGTGTTAGTTTTTCGTTATGGAGAAGTTGTTCATTGATTGGTTATTTATAAGATTTTCTGTTTGTGTTAGTTTTTCGATATTATCATCTATTATTCTTTGAATAAAATTATATGTTGAATAAAACTATGTGTCTTATTGCAGTCGTCAATTTTTAGACTATTGAATTTTGTTAAGTTTTCACAACGAATAACAGAAATGGAAGAGCGTACTGAACTACGACATGACTTATATGAATTGCGAAGTTTGCGTTCCATTGCATCACGTAAAATGACAAAGAGTATGCTGGATGAAAAGATCACGGAAATTGAAGGCAAGGTAAAGTTAGCAAAATTAGCCAACATTATTAGCAGGTGTAGGTAGTTTTACTAGATAAACCTAAGAGTAGAAACAAAAGGATTAAAAAAAACTGAATAAAAAGATTTAAAAAGATTGAAGTTGATCAACAAAAACCATCTGCTCAGTATGAAGTGCTTTTTCTCGGTAAACAAAAAAATTAAGACATATAAAACAGTTTTACTAAGTATACAGTTCTTATTTACTTTACAAATAAGCAAAATAGTTGTCGGCAAATAATAATTATCGTTTTGTTTCAGATAAAAGCACTGGAAGCAGCGAATAATATTGATGGATGTGGTGATGTACCAGTTTTGAAGCAATCGAGGACAGAAGTTGCATCCTCAAATGCTGTACCGTTGGCAACAGTGAAAATTACTAATTATGGTAACTGAATCCGTTGACGATAAGTTATTTAATTTGTATATTGAGGCTTCTTTTGGGATTTTAGTCGCAGTGGTGTATGTTCCGCTGCGTTGGAAATTAGGAAATATCTTAAAAAAAAGGTGTGGAATGATGTCAGAATTACTTATGACTTCAGTACCACAAATTGCAAGGTAGAATCCTTATTGTCATGTTGATAAAATTTGCTATTTGAAATTAAGATTTCGATTAGATGTTTTTCAATTTCATTCATGTATAATTGAATGTGTCTCTTCCAGTTTGGGATTTTGTCTTTTCCTATGGAAACGGTTGCATAATAAAAGGTTTTCCTAACTGTTATCAATATTTCAGCTTGGGATCAAAGTGACAAATATGTGAAGCTTTACCTTACTATTCCAGACATACATACTGTTCCGGAAGAACAAATTACAGTCAACTTTACGGAAAGGTAAAAATTGAATGGATTACAATTTCAAATTTTAGTTATGCAGTGTTAGAAAGAAATGGATTCTCTATATAACGATGAAATATCTAGACACATATATTATCAGACCGGTTGCTACTTTTTTTCTTGGTTGCAGTGAAGTACAAGTTAATGCTCATGATGTATCTTCAAAAAATTACTCTTTAATAATAAAGGGTTTATTGAAAACAATCAATCCATCCGGCTCCTCTTTCAAGGTAACGCTTCCATCATTCTTAAGCTATTATTGAAAAACGTCGCATTTTTTTTTAATTTCATCTAAAATTATTTTCACTTTATTTCAAAATTTAACTCTTCTATATATTTATATAGGCTTCAACATATAATTGCATTACGCTCTCATTCTCACCGTCACGAATTTCTTTCATGACGTCCAAATGATATATTCTGTATTTTGGTTTTTTGTTCTTGATCATAGGTGCAAAACAGTCGAATCAGTTTGAAATCATTTATATTTTATCTTTTCTTACTACCCTTCTACAGCTTCACTTCTAACTGGTAGTACCTGTTCTTTATGTCCTACCTTTGTTTTTCTGTGTAACCACAGAAAAAATTTCTTGATCTTTCAGAATATGCATTCTGCTTATTTCCGTTTATAGGATCACATTGCATAAAACTCTGGTTAATTAACAAATTATTTTCACTCCAGTAAAATAATCTGTTTTAATCTTGCTTATAGCAAAAAACGAACCTTCTGTTGATCATGATGCGAAAAAGTGAAGAGGGAAATTGGAAGTATTTGACGAAAGCAGAAATGCAGAGCAAAGAGAAGAGGTCAGAATTTTGTGTCATATATATATAATATTTCTTAGTTTTGGGCGATTTATTCTCAAGCAATGTTTTGTTTCTAAGTTTGGATGTGTTTGACTTCAATATAACTCTTGTTTTTTTTTTTAGCACACCAAAACTTGATCAGAAAGCAGATCCACAAGAATCACTGATGAGTTTGATGAAGCAACTGTACGATGAAGGAGATGATGACATGAAAAGGACAATTTGTAAAGCATGGCATGAAAGCCAGACAAAAAAGAATTTAAACCCAGATGAACCCACATTGTAATTCCATATATACTCATAAAACAGCTTGTTGTTGTGAAATGATTTTTAGTACTGCCGAATATTTCCTCATGTAATAACCGTACACATCCATCCACATTTATTGATCCTCTGTCTTCCTTCATTGAATGGGTGTGGATATCTTGCTTAAATATGGAGTTTAATTAATTCTGCTTTTCAAAAATCATCGGCTTTCGTGTTTCATGCAGATTTTATGTTCCGTTCCATTTAGTTAACATTTTCCTTTTATTGTTTGGTAATATCTATCATTACAATTGCATATTAAACACTTGTTTTCGTTGTGTTTGTAAACTTGCACTATAGAATTACTTTATTAAACGAAATATGAGGAATGAGACGTAAATCTAATATTCAAGTTCATTCATTCAATAAGAAGTACTAAAAACATTAGCAAAAAAGGTTGTCTTTGCTGGCATTCCTCATTGAAATGATAACAAACTCTCTTCTAAGAGGAAATTTTTAGCCTTCACATCTTTCTAGTGACAAGAATTTGAACTTGAATGAGGTAGTACATACTCTGATATCATCTAATACTATCTACATGGAACAACGGACACAGGCAGATGGAAAGTAGCACTTTATTTTCAAATTTTCATAGCGCCTGTGATGAAACACTGAAAGAATCAGATGGCCACCAAGAAGGTAGAAAAATTTCAATATTTTCATTCTGCAACTGGAAATGTGTTGGTGGATTACTACCTGAAGTATATACCAAGGCTAAACCTTTCCTTCCGGTACATGCAATTACCTTTCCTGCACGCCGTCCATCACTGTTAGTTAGTGGTCCAGTAACCATACCTGAACAGAATTTAAGAAGTAATTTGGAAATGCTAAATGAAAGAAGACATGAAGAAATGAGGAACTAGGAAAAATTTAGCTGGTGTAACAGTTAATTGGAAATTCTTAATACTGTTAACACGACACTGAAAAACAATTGCAGGATTTTGTTTATCCTAGTTGACAAACTTTATAAAATGTATGATATGATAAAAATATAGTAGAAAATAAAAAGAAAAAAAAAATCCACTGCTTACTTCTACATGTGAAAGGCAAAAGGCGTTTCCGTATTTCTGGTGCGTTTAATGCCCGGGCTGTCAATTCTTGCCCTAAGTAACATCCTTTATTAGCACTGAAATACTAGAACTACTTAAGATGAAGCATTTAAAGTGACAATACTGGGTGAATTTTGACAAAAGAATATAAAAATGAATAAGGAATTAAGCTGAAATAGTATTTCATATTGAGGACCATACTGTATAGTATAGTATATCCATATTTTTTTAATGAAAATAACGCTGATAGATGAAGGAAATATTGAGAAAAATCAAAGTTACAGTATTTACAGACCTTACACCGTTCATGATATCGGCATTCATAAATAATGGAAGTTCACCAGCAACTTCATTCGGTCCTTCCGGTATACCGAAATCAAAACGCCTTTCTCGATATGCATTCTCATCTACTGTTTGGTCATCTGAAAGCTAAAAACTATTAAGCATTAGCACTCAATGTTTTAATAATAAAGTACGTCAAACATTTGTAATTCCCTTGTTATTAACAAAGAATTTTTTCTCTTTACAAGAAAAATAGATTTAAAAGAAAAAAAAAAAAGAAAAACTTATAGAATATTATTACCTGGCAAAATTTTGCTAAGAATACGTTTACCAAATGATGGAACTCGCGGATCTTGAATGCCAGGAATATCACTCGTTGCGCTATCAGCATGATAAACACACCTCTCTGTTACTTCTTCAATTGTTACATCTTTATGTACTTTAAACATTTCAAACAATTTCCGTAATTTCAATTGATTGCTTCGATCGCTTTCAATTAAAATTTCATCTGCTTGTCGATACAAAATTAAATCTTCCACAATACGACCACGATTATTGAGCAACAAAGCATACTGTGCTTGACCATCTACTAAATGCCTAAATTGTCACTTACATTAATTCAATTTGCTTCACATTTGTAAAGGTCAATTAAAAACTTAAGTTCCTTCATTTTGCAACATAATCTTCAGCATGTCAAATTTTTCTCCATCATCTTTCATTAAAAAACCTACTAATATTATTAAATATAATCGATATAGGGATAACAATTATTTAGTAACTCTGTGAGTGTAATCATATAATCTTACAAAGATACATATATGCTATCATATGAACAACAATTTTTGTAGGTAATCGAACACTGAACACGATGCAGGAACGAATTACATAAATGCATACTTATAATAAAAGTTAATTAAGTTAATTAAAGAAAAGCATACCTGACCTGATATCATTTGTGACGAGAGCTTGCAGGAATTGAAATACTTCCTTTCCTTTTGCTCGAAGTAATCCTCGATGTCGTAAATTGTAAATCATTCCGGCTGCTATCTCACTTCCAATTGACAATTCCAGAAAAATTTTTAAAACACATTAAATATAATGGAAAAAAGAACCATGAGACGACACTTTTCATAATGGACTAATATTCGCCATTCTCGAAGAAAGTATAAATTCCGGATTCAGGTCTCACAGAGAGTATAAATTCCGGAGACGGAACTGGCTTGAGGTGTGGTGGAGGGGAGGTAGCGTTGAGTCTGATAGGTGGTGACAATGGGTGGTGACAATTGATGAGATTTGTAAAATATTTTTTTCTTTTTTGTAAAAAAAAATAGTTGTTGTAGGTTCGGAAGTGTTGAATGAATATGTGAAATTAGAGATTGAAAAAAAGATGAGAGATTCATGAGTAGCATTTGCAGCAGTGAGCGAGAGAATAAGTTATACTTGTAGTTTGTTTGAATAGTAACTGCTAAAGTATGTGTAACTACTGGATAGCAATTAGATGTTATTAGATTCTTTTTTATTTTTTAAGGAATTTTGAGTTTTTCCTCGAAATTGAATTTTGTTTTTTTTTTTCGATTCCGGAAAGTTTATTTTCATTTTTCAGACTCATTGAGTTTGTATGCAGTATTGTAAACACGTCAATTTCTTATTTAAATTTCAAGCCAGATTTCATTTTTGAATTTAGTAATAAATGGCCGATCGAAAAGAAGTTTATTTGAATTAGAAAAAAAGTAGAGAAAATGAACAACAATTTAAGCTTAATTATTAAAACTAAACAAATTTAAAATCAGATATGGCAATCTTTGTGTGAAACTTAGCTAACGCATGAAATGATTAACAATAATACAGCTTTATACGGAACTGAACAAATCGGAAATTGAAAAGGAAAACTGAATTGGATATGAGAATAATCACAAAAGAATTGTGAATGTAAAGTATATAAAAGTAGGACATTTGATCTTAGATAATTTCGAATTCTTTTCAAACAAATAAATTGGAAATGAGAAAGTTCCTTGTTGACAGTAACCACTTATTAACTGTACAATTATTTTACTTTAAAAAAAAATTTTTTTTCCTTCTGTTTTTAGTTTAAAAAAAATTTCTATTTTCTTGCTTTTCATTTATTTCTGTGGCAAATTAAAGAAGCTAATCGAATTATAACAATAAAAGATTTTCAGTTGTAATTGTATGATAAGGAGAAGCTAAAAATAAATTTAAAATGGTGATTAATATGAATAGAAGTAAATAATGACGATAATAAGTAAGTAAACAAACAAGTAAATAAGTGTGGTTAAATGGTCGAGTTGAATTTTAAGAAATTGGAAGAAGTAATAGGAGATTTTAATGAACTGTTGAATGGATTCCAACCATCATTTGATGATATTGTTGTAGCAATTTCTCTCATTGTATCATTCTTCTTATAATTACTATCTGTAATTTATGCATAAATATTGACGTTTTAAAATTAATTTGAAAGAAATAATTCTAAACTTGAAAAATATTCACTAAAGAATACTTTAGGAAATACAATTCATTGTAATATCGATATAATCAATAAGAAATGATATTGTATCTTTCTATCATTTTCATCATTTCATAGACACATAAAAATTATAAGTCTAAGAATGCTTACTTTAAATACTTACTTTCAAAAACTCTGATATTATAAGGATGCGATTGTTGAGCACATTTTTTCTCATATCCAATTTGACGTGAAATATTCCATTGATTAGATAATTCAGATGGTATATTGCTAGAATAAATCATATTACTATGGAAATATCATATTTGATAATAAAAAAAAAAAGAGGAAAAAGAGAATAATAAATATTCTCTTTTATGAAATTAGAATATTAACTTATAAGATCTTAGATGAAAAAGTTAAAAAGTAAGTAGGAGGGAAATAATAAGTAAATAGTAATGATTTGATTATTTGACTTGTATTCTTGAATCAAGAATTCTTTAAAAGTATATAAAGGATTTTTTTTTTAAGTTTAATTAAAATAAACGAAAAAAAAAAGAAAGATAATAGTAATTTTAAAAATGCAAAGAAGATATTGTCGAAAAAAAAAAAGAAAAAAATTACCTCAAACAATGAATAATATTGAATCCAAGTTGATAACGATTATAATCAGCCATTACATGCATTACTGAATTAATCTCTTTGAAAACAACAACTGCATATTGTGGTGTACCATCAATATTTTCATGTAAATTAACTTTTTCCACTGGACCTGCCTAAAAAATGAAATTATTAGAAATGATTATTTGGCTTAGCCATTCTTTTTAAAAGTATATAAAAGATTTCTTAAAGTTTAATTAAATTTTTTTTTTTTTAAAGAAAGCTTACTCTATAAGTAATTAAATGACTGATTTAATATAACAAAACTTATTGTATTAGTATTTTTCAAAAATTTCACTTATACACGTCATATTAGACCTAAGTTAAATGCATGGAAAATGATGAAAAATTTTGGCAATGTTAAGAAGAAATGATTTCTTGTAATGACTTCTTGAATAATTGAATAATATAAAAAATATAATACAAAAATACGAAACTATTATTTTGGTTTTAAAGCTATCATAAAATAAGATAAGCATATCATTAGAATCACTTGGAAATTTGAAAAAAAATTTTTCATAGAAAATAAATTTTGAAATTTAACATTTAAAAAATTGCTAGCTTGAATTGAAATTTAGAAAAATTAAGGAAAAAAAACCTCAAACTCTAATGCTTAAGTAATGCATATCATATGATGGTTAAATTTAGAAATAAAAAAAAATGAATAACAATTTACCTGACTAAATGTTTGATAAATGTGATCAATTGATGTATAAAGATTAATATTTGACAAATAAAGAGTTCGTTTACCACGATTTGAATAATTTTGTTCCATATTTTTTAGCGTAATTTACGTAGATTACGTTTATTGTAGAAATAATACAAAATTTAGTGATTAAGAAGTAAAAATGACACAGTAAAACAAATTTGCAACTACACAATTATAACTAAACGTAGAAAAAGTGTATTATTTGCAAAATTTGCATATTGTCATTTTTTTTCTTTTTATTACCAAATCTTTTCCTCTTTTTTCTGTCTAATAATTTTGCCCTTAATTAGTAGCAGTTTCAAAAATTTTTTACACGCATTTTCTCACGTAGTTTAAACGTTTGACCATTCACTGACAATAATATCTAATAAAATCAATTTTTTCCTTTTTTTTTCTGCAAAAATAAACATACAAAATAAATAATGCGTGTTACGTGCAAAAAGGATTAAATTTATCACATTTGCAGATACGTCAAACGTGCACAATTGAATTGAATTGAATTGATTTTGAAAGAGCAAATTGTAATTACACTGTTACTTTTACATCTGTCATTTCTCGAAATTGTTGTAACACTAAAAAATTAATTTCATCGAATGGTTATGATTTAAAATAATTCATTGGAAATTATTAATATACCATTTTGATTGCAGTGAATATTTATTATTGCTTTGAAATCTTTTGAATTTTAAAATATAAAAGAAAAAAAATTATTGATTTCATCATTTTTAGAATATTTCATAAAAATTTTGACGATGAATATATGATAGCATACAATTCAAAATGATTGAGAAGTGTAAAATGACGTGAAATTCAATATCTCAGTGAAAAAAAAAAAAAAAAACAGCGAAGATTATTTAATATCGGTATGTATCATAAATTTATTCAAAACAAATTTCACTGTTTTTGATTTTTTCCACCGTATCAAACGTATAATCAATTACAATATTAAATTAATTATGGACAATTTAAAGTAATTATTAAAAAAACGTTGAAATTTTAATGCAAATTTTGCTTTAGTACTTTTATTCTTTTCAGCAAATCATTTAAAATGAATTACAAATAATAATTAGCAAATATAATATAAAATTTTTTTATCATTCAATAACTAACAAAAATATTTCAATAACTTTTTTTTTTGTTTTTTCACAATTATTTTAGAAGAAAATTTATAATGCATTTAAAATTCAATGATTATATCATTTATATATGTAAAATAATTAATTAATAATTAGTATAATTAATTTTTTGTCAGTTCTTTTTTTTTAATTTTTAAATTTATGTATTTTATTTTTAAATATTTAACTTTAAATGTTAATATTATATGTTGTTCGTAAGATAAAATCAATACAACAATATTACCAATACCATTCTCTCTTTTTTTTTTCTTTTTCGTTTCTTTGCACTTTTAATAAAAATGAAAATTCCATTAAATATTAGCTAGCATTAGCTAATGCTATTTCTTTCGTTCGTTATTTCTGATAATGATGATAATGATAATTGATAATGATTTTTAAGTGATTGTTAAGAGATGCTTAAGTATCGATCACAGATATAGCAGCAGAGAAGATATTTTAGCTATAAGACAGCTGTTTGAGAAGCATAACACAGGTAAAGAAAGGTGAGAGAAGAAGGTAGAAAGGTCAGAAAGGTAGAAAGGAAGGAGGAAAGGAAGGAAGAAAGGAAATTCATCAAATGGAAATAATCCGATCGTATTAACCCGATCGATCGATCAACCAACCAAATATCTTTTTCAACATTTTACAACAATATTTACAATCTTTATTGCTATTTGTAATTTTGTAATGTTAGACAAAATGTAATTTCATTAATCATTTTTAGCTAACATTTAGCTAAAATATTTTGTTTATATTTTATTATAAATTGTTTACATCACTCTCTCTCTCTCTCTTTTTTTTTTAGCAATTTTGTTGAATTTTAGTAATATAAACATTTTGTTAGCTATATTGTAAACATATTTATAATCTCGTATACCTTTTTAATGTTTATGTTTCATTTATTTCTATCAATTGAAATCAGTTTTTCATTTTTTTTTTTTTTGTCGTATTTTATTTTGAAATTAGAAATTTTTTAATTACACTTATTATTATTATTGCTTAAATGAAAATTACAGAATATAGTTGGATTGTTTCTTTTTGTTTGTTTGTTTATTTTCATTTTTATTTTAATTTTTGTTTTTTTTTTTATTTTACAGATTATCAAATTTTCAGTATTGATTACATGTTGGCTAACTGTTTGATAATTTTGTTTGGGCTTCATGCCATTTTAGCAATTGAGAAACGTAGTCTTCTTGTTAGCGAACATGAGGTAAGAAAAAATTTATTATCAATTTTATCATAAATATGATAGCTTAACAAGAAATGAATTAAATGAATTAATTTTAAAAGAAATTAAAAATGAATTAAGACAACTAATATTGTGAGCTTCTATTGTAAACTTATTAGCTTTATAATTTTTAACATGTAAAATTACCTTTTCAACAGATAATTATTGTGTTGCAATGATAATTTAAAGAAGTTAAAAATGAATTCAAATTTTTTATTCCAATTAAATCAGAAAAAGAGCCAATGAAAAAATCAAATGCTAAATGTTAAATGTTTTGATTTATTCCTAACAAATTTTCATTTTTTCGAAAAAAAATAAAAGTAGAAATGAAAAAGTAAAATTGTTTAATGTTTATAATCATTAACATGATATTATCACTATCAATTTTATTTAATAATAGAAAGAATCAATTAATAAAACTTTTTTTTCTATAATTTTTCAAATAATTATCACTTATTTATTCTAAATATAGGATTTGTTATCATCAGCAATGGCAGAATATAACAGAGTGTCGAATGATAAGAATCGATGGATTCCGGTAAAATTTCTGGATATTAGTACGATTCAAAGAACCGGAATGCATTTTTCAATCAAAATTGCAATTGCTCTTTCGAATTGCACAAAAGTTGTAAGAATTTTTCTTTTGGTTTCAGTTTAATTTTTCACATCAAACTACAAATTTTTTTTTTTTTTTTTTGTTTTATTAAATTTCAGGCTCACAACAATTTTGACAATAAGTATTGCAAAGCAAAAAATGAAACTGGTTTAAAGGTAATATTTTTTTTTAACTTTAAAATTATATAATTACATTATTTTAATTATTTCTACAACTTATTCCAGAAAGCATTGATATTTTTCCATTTTTCCATTTTTTGTTTTATTTACAAAACTGTTTATTTTAAAGTTATTTTTAATATTTTTATTTTTGTAGGCTTGCGTATTTGAAATATTTCAACCAAGTTGGAAAATGCCAGGGAAAATTAAACTTTTGACATGTTCTGATTATATTCCATCGGAACAAGTAACCGAAGAAAATAGGTTATTTTCTATTATTTGATAATTGTTAATCAAAATTTGAATTAAATATTGAAAGTTTTGATTTGCTTTCAGTGACACATCGAATATGAAATCATTAGATTTGGCAATAAATTCACAGGAATGGCAGAAAGAAGAAACGGAAACATTATGGAGCGAATTCTTAGATTTTATTAAAAAGTAAGAAATATTTAATTTCAACAAAAAAAAAAAATTCGGTTTGATTGATATGATTATATAAATTATCAACATTCATCTCTTTATTATACCACAATAAATCAATATATCAGATTGAATTTGAATTAGATAATTATCAGAATGATTCACTTTTTTATTAATGATATTAAAAATTAGTTCAAATTAAAAACAATTTTAATATTTTAGATTTGAACGAGAATATTCTTCGGTAGCGGAACAATTGGATCGTTTTAGAATTTATATGCAAAATATGAATTTTGTAAAAAAATTGCAATATGAAGAAAAAGGAACAGCAATTTATGGTGCAACACAATTTAGCGATATGACAGCGGAAGAATTTCAAAAAGTTAGAATTGAAATTCATTTTGTTAAATTTAACTTTGCAAAATATCTATATATTTTATAAAATTGAAATAGAAGCATTTGAAAATGATATCAGTTATTTTCGTTATATGCAATCATTTCATTTGATTATAATAAAGTTTCTGATTAGTAATGATTGAATGATATTTTTTGAAAATTAAAATTCGAAATTTAATTGTTATATTAAATTAGAGATAATTGATTTAAAAAAAGTGGAAATTTTCAGATTATGTTACCAAGTATATGGTGGGATAGAGTAGAATCTAATGGTATTGCATTTAATTTAAATGATTTTAATCTTTCGATCGATAATCTACCAAATAAGTTTGATTGGAACACAAAAGGAGTTGTTACACCAGTAAAAAATCAAGGTTTATAAACTTATTATTTATTGAAATATTAATAAAAATTTAAAGAATAATAATAAAAATTAGTAATAAAAATTATTATCTTTTAAATTTTTTAGATATTTGGTATGAATTTTTAATATTTTCAAATTAAGGTTCTTGTGGTAGTTGTTGGGCTTTTTCGGTTACCGGTAATATTGAAAGTCTTTGGGCTATTAAAACAGGTAATTTAATATCACTTTCCGAACAAGAATTAATTGATTGTGATGTGATTGATAATGGATGCAACGGTGGATTACCAATTAATGCTTTCCGGTTAGTTTTGCAATATTTGAAATGGGAAAGAAACAGAAAAAGATGAAAAAATTTTTTTTATGATTTTAAAAAAAAAAAATATTTTTTTGGATCTCAAAAATAAGGCAAACAAAAAGAAAAAATTTTAATTTTGATTTTTTTTTTTTTTGAGGTATGATTTTCTAAAATATATTAGGATGTAAGTTAAATTTAAGTTTTTAGAGAAATAAAACGAATGGGTGGTTTAGAACCTGAAGATCAATATCCATATAAAGCGAAAAATGGAACGTGCCATTTAGTCCGAGCACAAATTGCTGTCACTATCGATGATGCCATAGAAATTCCACGTAATGAGACGGTGATGAAAGCGTGGATTGCTCAACGTGGACCTCTTTCTGTTGGTACGTGTTATTACTTACTATTTATTGCTTATTACTTTCATTACTTGTAATTATCTCAGAGTGAAAAATATGATTGTAAAAGAGAAAATATACAAAAATAATCAATATTAATTTGATATTAATTAGCGATAGAATAAGAACAAATGAAAGAACTTATAAAAGTTAATCTTTAACTTTTTAAAGCAAATTCATATAAGACGTTCTCTAATATATCATCTTATCAATTATAAGACAAAACAGTTGAAATTGTTTTTCAAGTTTTATCAATTTGATAATCAGAATCTCCAATACATCATCTTATCAATTATAACACAAACAATTGAAATTGTTTTTAAATTTTACCAACTTGATATTCAGAATCCCTAATATATCATCTTATCAACCATAAGACAAACAATTGAAGTTGTTTTTAAATTCTATTAATTTGACATTTAGAATTTAAATTCGAACTTTTTGATTTTTAATTAATAGAACCAACTTTTGCAAGTGAATTTTTTTTTTCTTTTTTTAAAGGAATTGATGCTGAATTACTGGCATATTATAAAAGTGGAATTCTTCATCCAAGCAAATCACGTTGTCCACCATCAAAGATCAATCATGGAGTATTGATCACTGGTTATGGTATTGAAAATGGCTTACCATATTGGACAATTAAAAATAGTTGGGGTGAGGAATGGGGTGAAAATGGTTATTTTCGATTGATGCGTGGCAAAGATATTTGTGGTGTTAGCGATTTGGTATCATCTGCAATCATTTATTGATTCTTTTTTTTTTTTGAAAAAAAAAAAAGGAAATTTATTGATAAATAAAATAAATAAAAGCTTCAACTTCTATGCATTTTATGTTTTGATCATAGTTGACTTAAAATTCCGTCTAAAAATGAGAATGAAATTATACATTCATAATCATTATTTGCCTATTTTATTCAATATTTTGTTGCTACAAATTTCATCTAATAAAATTTTACATTCATTAACTATTTTGATACATTTGTATTAGTTCGCATATGAGATAAAACATTTTGTTATATGCAAAAAATACGAATTATATATTGCAAATTTTGCATGCTAAAACAATTTAAGGTTGCAATTGTTTCTCAATTTTTGTAGTTTTACTATTCCAAACTGAAGAAATGTACCGAATGCTTTTCCGTACATAGTTAAAATCACAATTCATTGTTAACAAAATTTACAACAACATTTGCAAAATAATTATGTACCATCATCATAAGCTCTATAACAGATGAAATATTTTTTCATCTGAAAAATTTTCATTCACTCTCGATAAGAAAGAACAACTGAAAATGAAAGAATGCATGCATAAACATTTCGATTGATCTCATAGATCAAATAATTGTTAATAATACTCAAATAATTACTTTCATCTACTCATCTGAAGAAATTATAAATGGAAAAGATGAAAAATCAAACAGTGAGAAAATCAACAAATTCATTCACTATATTAGCAATTAATATATTTCCGTTCTTCGCCACGTAAAAGTAAATTTTCTTGTGCTAATTTTACTCTTCGTTCATCCTTCATTGCTACCCGTTGAAAATCATTGCATCCACATTGCTAGAAACAATTTATTACATTATCATTGATACGTGAACTTGTTATATGTTAAAAATATGATAACAGAAATTAAAAATTTTATTTTCTTGCTACTTTTAAAACTTAACTTATTTTGTGAGCAAAAAAAAATAAGAGTGCTAAGAAAGATTTTTCACTTGAAAAAATTTGCAACTTAAAATATGACAAATGTCGCTTTCTCATTTCTAATAAATGTTATGATGGAGTAATTTTGTCTAACAAACTTAACCTTTGCATTTATCTGTACCAAATTGCCTCAAACTTTTTGGCACCAAAAAAAAAAAAAACTAACCGTGCACGGAACTGTAGGCAATCGTTCATATGAAACTGTACGTCTATGACATTGTTTACAGCGGAAGAATCGTTTGTTGGCTTTGCATTGTTTCACAGTATGATTTAATTGCTTGCATAAATCACTTTGTTTGTGTGACGTATAATTGCACTGCAAAATATGGTTATTAGGTAAGTTATTTCTTACTAACATAATAAAATACACAGAAACATCCATTAAACAAAAAAAAAAAAATACCAGAATAATCAAAAGACATAAAAAAATAAGGTAAAGTAAACCAAAAAAAAAACTATCAAAACAAAACCACAAATAGGTATCAACAAAAAATCTTTGTCATAAACGAATATTACAGTTTTTTTTTCCTAATATTTCAATGTAACCAGAAAAAATTTGAAGTTTTGGATTTTTTTCGGTTGTAAATCCAAATCTTATATGAGTATTTGAAAATTAAGGTGCGATATACCTGAGTGCACGTAAATACATTACAATCTCTAATTTCCATGGTATTGGTAAGATAATTTTCAAATCTTTCTTTCTGTTCCATGGCATTGAAGTAACGTCCTTCACGAACAGAATCTTCCTAGAAAGAATGCAAGTGTTTTAGATGACAGTAATTATCTTTAGAAGAAATGAAAAATTTTGAGGAATATTTTGAATTTAAAACTGAACAACAATTCAAATAAGTCGTGTCATCATGTACTATTATTTTCTTATAAATTTTAAGTGTTGCATAATAAAACTTTCCGGTTTCTAAAATCAAATTGCGATGTATTAAAAGTTAAAATAAATCTTATTAATACAAAATATAAATCATGCTAATACAAAAATTGAATTCTAGAACATAATTGCAACAATCAGTGAGCTTACCCGACGGAGATCACTCTCGTGATTGCTTCTTTTCTTCAACAGTGCCAAAATTTCATCATCAGTAAAGACGGTTTTTTTCGAGAATTCTCTGATTTTTGAATTTTCATCAAAATTCACATTAATTTCGGGTTTCATTTTTAGCTCTCTTTTATGCTCTGGAGAAACTGAAGAAATTTCTATGGAATTCAATTAAATGAAGCGTAACATCAACTTTTATAAATTCATCACAGTGTTTTGATATTACAACCAAAGTGATATTCTAAGACCAAATTCATTTGCGTAGTGATTTCAATTCAATTAAAAAATGAATATATAAGAAATGGTGATAAAAATGAACAAATTTATTCAAATACAATTCATTTTCGTATAAGATCTACGTTATAGTGAAAATGCATGAAGAATGGTTTAAAAAAAAAACCAAAATTACTTACACAGCAAACGTCTTTTCTTAGGTTTACCGTTGATTGAATTTGGATCAGCTTTTTCCAGACCACCTATTTTCTTTATTGTTGCAATAGCTTTCCGCTGTAAACAATTACAATATACTTTGAGTTTTCTTAATAAGTAAATGAATAGTTTAATGGGTAAAAGTATGGACCATATTCGAACTCAGTTATCTTTATTATGATATTATACTAAATATATTAATGATATTAAATATATTGGCATAACTATTGCTGAAAATTCACCAACCTTAGCATTTTCTGAAGCGCTTAATTTGTTGATTTTTCTAGGACTAATCAATAAAACAGATCCAGAGTTTAAGCCTTTGCCAAGGACTGGAGAATGCATTGAATTTTTGCTCTCATCCTGAATAATGAAGCATAATATATCGCTTTAGTATCACTCAGGAAACACTTGCACCAAATACTAACAAGTGGAATTTTTAAATTCGCAATAGTTTGAAAATAATTTTTCAATAAAATATTATTATCTTTAGCCACATTCCACTTGTATGCTACTAAATAATGTTTTTTTTTTTTTCAGAAAAACTTAAACCTATTATTAACGCTAGAGAAAGAATTAATTTATGCAAAAATTTCAGATTCCTAATTTTTTTGATTTGGCAGTTGAGACAAAAAGAAAATCTGTATTATTAGCGTAGCAAATATTTGAAAAAGCCTGCATTTTTTAGCTATTCTAGAATGTTCACAGAAAGTTATCTAACGCAGAATTGCAACCTGAACCAACAACTGGGATAAGCTTAATACCTACTAAAAATTTTGTAAGCCAATCTTCAGAAATCTGAACCAAATCCAAAAAAAAAATTTGTGAATCAGAAACCTGCTTCTGTAGAAATTCTTTCAGTGATTTATCACTCCTTTCTCCTGACACTTTTCCATGTGGTTGTGATGCACTTTTTGTTCCAAAAATTGCAACCTATGAAAAATCATGAAAATTCTACACAGAGGATAAATTAACATATAAACAGGACAAACAAGATTTCATCCCAAATTTGTTTATATGTTGGATCACAACAGTGTAATGATTGTAATCTCGTGTTGCTTTTGTGACACCCATATCAGTTGATATTATCATCCCTTAATGCTTCAAGCATGGAATAACTAAGCAGTTAGAATGAGTTATCAGTGAGTGATTAAATGCATTGAGTGACAATTAAACAAAGGAGCTTACTTCTTTCGCAATTAAGGCATCCAATTTCATCTTTTCACATTCTTTCAAACTTTGCGATCTCATAAGACAATTAGTGACTTGCTGTTGTTTGAAATTCTTTCTGCTTTCATTTATCGACAGAGTATTTGTTGGAGCTCTGGAAGTTCTAGACTTTTTGCGAGGTATTATTGCTTTCTATCTGTACAAAGATCACAATTTCATAAAAGTAGAAAACTTAAAATTACTACTTGTTTTTGTTAGGTTAATATCTCGATATACACGTCGAAGCTAACCTTCTTGGCATTGTAATTATACCACTCGAAAATGAATTTGATTCCTGTAATGGTAATTTTCGATTGGGATTTGATAATATGGATGCAAACGAGCCACGATTTGCTGTAAATTTTTGAGCTGCTCGTTGAACATGATAAATGCAACGTTCGCATTGTGATAAGTTTACCACATTTTGACACAATCCACCATCTTTTTTGACTGCCTATTCAAAGAGTAAGCGGTATATCTTCCGTTATCAAATTTAAAATTAATAAAACAACTGCAAGGAATATTAATACTTCACTCATTCAGCACAATTACTGCTCATTTTACTGCACCAATATTATCATAGACAATCATTAGTATGTCTTCTAGTCATTGTTTTCTAATTAATTAAAGAAATATATTTTTAGTATGTTTGAAACAAACCTTGCAGCGACCAAAATCAGGGCAAAATCCTAATTCTAAAACCTGTGCACATTTCGTTAATTTCACTGTTACTGAAAAAGATAAAAACTGAACAAAGGAAAAAGAAAATGAAAAAGAAAATAAAAAATTGAACATAATATCGAATAACTTAGAGAGAAAAGCTTAACAGTGGAGATATCAGTTCTATAAATCGCTACGCATGGCATGCATTAAGTCCTAAATGAAAAATTTGCTTGCATTAATATCACAAAAAAGAACTGAAAAAAAAAAATTTATTTCACTTTGTTTATCGTCGCCATCAGCAAAAGATGGTGTTACAAGCGCAATAACACTACCAAGCTGCAGTTTCCAAAATTTTTTGACACAATCACCGAATACGAGAATTTTAACATTTGCATCTAAAGAATTCTGAAAACACCAAAATTTCATTCCTACTTTTAGCAAAATTTATTTTGTGCAGTTAATAGCACACAATAAAAGGTTATTTTTTAAAGGAAAAAAGGATGATAAACAATAGAAACATTGAATTTACAATTCAGTTTTTAGAAATAATGTACCGTTAAATCGGAAGTATTCCAGATCATATATTCATTTCCGTTTGCGCTTTTACGACAACCCGTTTTTTCTACGATAACCGCCAAGGAAATCCATTTATTGTCTAACTGCTACAAAGTAAGCACTTCATTACTTATTACAATCTTTAATTTGTATTAGTTCTAAATTTCGCATTAGTTACAATCTTAATATTACAATTTCTAACCTTATCGATAATTATATTAACACCTATGATTAATTATTCTCCTACCATTTATCGTGCTAGCAATGAAGAGATTAAAAAAAAGTCCACTGAAATAAAATTCGTACAGAGCAGGATTTCAGCTGGCTTAAGCGGATTTTCTTCAAACCTTCACAATATAATTCAAAAGCTGCTGATGAAAGAGTTGGGTTCCTGCAATAGCAAGATATATCATGATTTATATTATTGATATCCGACTGAGATTAATTTTTGATTATGTGTAAATAGAAAGGATCTTCTTTATACCGTTACGATACGAAAAACACAAAAAGATCTTCTATCTTCTCATTTCCGAAATTTAACTTGCACCATACAAAAACATTTATTTCTTTCAAAAACGAGATAATACGATTACAGATTAAAAAAAAAAAAACCACTTTCAAAATAAACTAAATACCTGATACGAATACCAAAAAACTGATCATAAACTTTCAACGCATCTTTCGATGATGATTCGACAGCTTTTGTTATTTGTTGAGCTTTTCCTTGAAGTGCATGACGATTTTCTTGAACACTAAGTTTTTGTCTTGTCATAGATTGCATCTGAAACAAACTGTTATAAAAATCTAGCTTTAAGATCATTCTAAAAAAAAAAAATAGTAACTTGGTACTTTGTATAAACAAGAAGTGAGGAAAAAAAACTAACAAATAAAAATAAATAAACAAACAAATACAATGGTAAAAAGGAGCAAAATTTGAGCTGTGAACATTACAATCTAAAGACTAACTCGATATGCAGAATTTGAGTGATTTCCTTTCTCTTCTTTCAATTGCCGTTTGATGTTTCGACCAGCTTCGCTGAGATGGATTCTAAAACGAGATTAAAAGAATAAAATGAGCACATTAAATGAAACAAATAAAATTTTACTTGTTAAGTTTTAATTAAGTTCAGGACCAATATAAAGAATTTATTTGATTCACTCACGCGTTATCATTTCTATTCCATTCGTCTTCACTCGAGCTCATACCATCAGAGTGTAACAAACTGTTTCTATTGTCAGTTTTCTTCTTCTGGCTATAGCTATTAGTATCATCTTTAGAAGATCCAAAATCTATTGGGATGAGAGATCGAATTGCTAAAATTGAATAACTAAAGATTCTTTCTGACATTTCTTACAAATATGAAAGTTGCCAACGGTATTATTTGTTTAATATATGATTATAGCTCGTGACAATAATACATTTCAGTTACACTTTTTCTTTCATAAATTGAAAAAAGAACAAGTCACAACAGTGATAATCCACGTAATTCTTACGTAAGTCTACAAACTAATACAAGAATAAGTGAATAATCCAATATAAAACAATATATCACTTTTCAGTTATTACTTAAATTTTACACTTACGTTTCTTATCTGCTTTAATTGCATTTGACACAGTTAAATTAGCCGTTTCTTCCTCTCCTTGTTTGCCATCCATTTTCTCAATTCCTCTATCATTTTCATCATTGATATTTGATAAACTTTGTTCTTAAAATTACAACAGAATTATAGCATTAACTATGATATATGCTATGAAAAAATTAATGTAAAAAATAACTTTATAGAAAAGATGCTGATTTATTGATGGAAAAATGCAAAACAGATAGATTCATTCAATGCTAACCAATGTTTGCATTGACCATTGGATTGATAATAAATAGAATGAATACCTTCAATTTGTTCCTCCTCATCTTCGAATAAATTCAACAATTCACCAAGTGCTTCATTCATTACCTGTTAATTTCTTCGATTCGACCACTCACTTTAGCAAAAGTTCTACAAAGATACTAAATTCTTAATATGATGACTTATTGATGACCACTAACCATTTTATGTGATATAAATATATTAGACTAATTATTTCGAAACATACAAAGTTAAATTTTAGCTATTTTTTGGTGGTTATTTCATGAAAATTAACCTTAATAATGAAACTATATTAGCGATGGAGAAAAACAAAAATGTAACCAAAAATCATTGTCAAATATTCGCATCATGTGACGTCTTTCTTTTAATCAATGACATATTCAAACTATCCTTTTACGCGCTAATCAGTCCTTCGTCACGAGACCTACGCATGAGTGATAATCTTTGCAAACTATAAATTCTATAAATTCTTCACTACGTAATTTCTTAGAATACGGTAGTCGACCGTAATGTATTTTCTAGCATTATTTCGTACACTTATGAGATGAAAATTACGGTGTAAAGTTAGCATAGTTATCCCACTTTTGAAATTGTTTCTAATGAAGCTTTCCAAAATTAATTAATTTTATCATTTTTCATATTTATTTAACCAAAAATATTGCATGGCTTAATGCCATAATAAACAATGCGATTAAAAAAACAATTGTTTTAATTTTTTTTCTTTTTTTTTCACTTTTAATAATTAAAGAAATGAAAAAAAGCAAATTTAAATACAGCAAAAAAAAATGAAATATAATGATTAATGATAAGAGATGAAATAGTGTGATACTGTACTCTAGGAGATATGAAATATGTGATACGATATCATTGTTACAGTTTCCTTGTAAAGTTAGCACAGTTATTCCACTCTTGAAATTGTTTCTAATGAAGCTTTCCAAAATTAATTAATTTTATCATTTTTCATATTTATTTAACCAAAAATATTGCATGGCTTAATGCCATAATAAACAATGCGATTAAAAAAACAATTGTTTTAATTTTTTTTCTTTTTTTTTCACTTTTAATAATTAAAGAAATGAAAAAAAGCAAATTTAAATACAGCAAAAAAAAATGAAATATAATGATTAATGATAAGAGATGAAATAGTGTGATACTGTACTCTAGGAGATATGAAATATGTGATACGATATCATTGTTACAGTTTCCTTGTAAAGTTAGCACAGTTATTCCACTCTTGAAATTGTTTCTAATGAAGCTTTCCAAAATTAATTAATTTTATCATTTTTCATATTTATTTAACCAAAAATATTGCATGGCTTAATGCCATAATAAACAATGCGATTAAAAAAACAATTGTTTTAATTTTTTTTCTTTTTTTTTCACTTTTAATAATTAAAGAAATGAAAAAAAGCAAATTTAAATACAGCAAAAAAAAATGAAATATAATGATTAATGATAAGAGATGAAATAGTGTGATACTGTACTCTAGGAGATATGAAATATGTGATACGATATCATTGTTACAGTTTCCTTGTAAAGTTAGCACAGTTATTCCACTCTTGAAATCGTTTCTAATGAAGCTTTCCAAAATTAATTGATTTTATCATTTTTCATATTTATTTAATCAGAAATATTTTATAGTTTAATGTTACAACAAACAATACAATTAAAAAACAATTGTTTTAATTTCTTTCTTTTTTTTTAAATTTTTAACAAACAATTAAAGAAATGAAGAAAAAACAAATTTAAATATGACAAATTTGAATGAATAGATTCCTTTTTTCGGCTTATTTTAAATAATTCGATATTAAATAGTTAACAAAGTAAGCATCCTATTATTTTTTAAATTGACTTTTTGAATTTCAGATTAAAAAAAATTTATCCAATAATTGTATACAATTAGAAGAAATTACGTGTGTTACGTGAACTTGTGTGTCAATGATGATATTCGGTAGTAATGTATCATTATATCCAAGATGATTTATTTTGTTATGTCAAACATTACTCTGACAAAATGTTAAATAAACTTTTTATTGATTATTAATGATTACTTAAAATTATATTAAGTAAAGCAATTGGCATAATAATCGCGTAACATAAACAAAATAAATCGTTACATACGATTACAAACATTAACTTTTTATCATTAATGGATAGTGTATTTAATTAAACATATTACATTAATTTCTATTATACTGTAATTGTGATATGTTTAGAATTACCATACATTTTCTTCCAAGTGAATCTTTGATAATTACCATTTTAGGCGTCTTTAAATTGCTCAATAAATATTCCTCAATATTAATAGATTAATTAAAACCTATAAGTAGTATAAATCATAGATATAGAAACGTACATACAAGATAACATCTTCAATGATCTAATTGTTTAGATTCATTTTTTCCTTTTTTTTTTAGAGGAATTAGATTGATGTATTGTTTTTTTTTTGAAGATTAAATATGCTTAAATTAAGGTAATAATTGTATAATAGCTATCGAATTTGTCATTTCCCAAAAATATCTGGCTACTTTTACTTATTTTCTTATTTAGATTATAAATGAAAGTTATAAACATAAGCAAAATGTTAGCTAAATTTCTGAAAGAAGACATTTTTGAACGATTAAGCTACTTAATCAAAAGTATTACTTAAAAACTATCGATACAATAACAAATGGTAGACGGGGCAAAACAAAGATATTCGTATCGATAATCTCCTGATAATTTGTTCTTTTATATATAAATAACAAACAAAATGATAATGTCAAAGGTTAATAGAATATATGACGTTGATTTGACGTAATTGATTTAGAGATGAACGTATTCACATAAAATGAATCAATAAATCAATCAGCTTTATGATAAAATCAACGTTTATACACCCTGAAATTAATTATTCATAATTAATTTTATTTTCATTTATTCGACCAAAAAAAGGAATTAATGTTTCATTTTTATTAAAATAAAAATTAATACTTACTGCGCATGTTAATTCACAATGCCTTTTAGTATCAAATCGATTTTGACTACCACCACATCCTCGATAGAAATAAAGTTTACAACGTTTATCACGATTACTGTAGAAATATTGTAAATTTGTTCGAGGTGGTGATTCATTTTCTCGACATGTTCGACCTAAATTTTATTTTCTAGTTATATATGACAATAATTTGAATATTTATTAGAAATAGAATTTAATTTATTACTATTGTAAAAAGGGAGAAAAAAATTGTTATTGATTAAAATAAGTAATAGAATTATAAAAATAGCAACCTTCATTAGGTTTTAGAAGACAAATACTTCGATCAGAAGTGCTTTTTTGAGCGTATTCCAATGATTCGAATGGATCTTTCATTTCGCCAACATCAATTTGAACTTCGTTTGTTTCTGCTTCAGGTGAAGCTACATTATTCATTGCATTGTAAAGTGCTACAAAACATTACTAACTTTATACAAATCAATTAGAAAATAACTCTTAGTATCAATTATAATATATTTATGTATAAGACTATAAATTAAATTTATCTTTTGAAATAAATTATTTCAAATTAATTACATCATTGAATTATTTAATTTATTTATGATTAATTCTTTCTCTCAAGTAGTCAGCTATCTTCATTCTAAAAGAAAAAAAAAAGTGAACAGTTCAAAAAAAAGGAACCTTGTGTGCGAAATGTTTGATCATTTGATTTAAGCATCATTCGACCATAAATATCATCTTGTAATTTAGAATCTAAAATATGCAATCATTTCTCTTTAATAATTATTAAATCGTTGAAAATAGCTCTTTTTAAAAATTTGATATAACACTAAATTGATTTCATCTATAACACTACTTTTTAATAACTTAATATTAGACTGACTACTTTTTCTTTTTTTTTAACAGCATTTAATATCAATTTAAAAATGATTAATACCATTTCATTTTTTTGAAAAGTTATTTTAATTGCGTTTTTTCCACAGTTACAAACATTTTTAAATTTAAAATAAAGAAAAGAAAAAACAAAACTAACCAGATGGAGCAACATTTCCGGAAGAATCTGTTCGTTCATTGGATGGAGTAAGATTTTCCGAAGATTCTATAGCATCTTCTTCTGCTCTATTCGAATCACTTATGGGTTGTACTGAAAAAAAAACGCTTAAATGAATTGAAATAGCTGAAGTCAAAAATTGGTCAATGGCTCTATACTTTTTCCACTTCAAAATGACCACTGTTTATGACTTCTACTTTAATCATTTTATTTTTAATAATTTTAAGTTAAATATTAATATGATGAAAAGAAGAAAAGAAAAAAAAAACAGAACCATTCATAGGTAATTTTTTGCCACTTAATGCAAAATATGTTTGATATTGTTCACTAGACTCAGTTGCATTTGATGTTTCAATTTCTTCTGAAATAATAATTTTTTACTCATAAAAATAATATTACATATTCTAATTAATTAAGATATTATATAAAAATTAAATTAGCCTTAAAAATTATGAATAATTTTAGCTGTTGCAATCTTTAGGCTGCATATTTTATAAATTTTTGAACAGTTGAAATTTTTGTTATTTATCCATTCATCATTTTACTCTTTCATCAATATTATTGAAAAAAAAAAGCCTGGAAAAAATTTTTAATTAGTAAATATACTAACGATGCTTCAATGAGACATAATCAGATGGTAAAGATCCGCGTGCGATTATTTCGCCTGGATTTGATCGTCGTAATCCAAAATATGGTGGTATTTTTGGAGGTGGTGGTATTTTAACTCCTACTATTCCAAGTTGACAACATAATCGTCCTGTGAATATTCAAAAATAAAAAAAAATTGACAATATAATTTTTTTAAATTCGGTATTTTAACTCCTACTACTTCAAGTTGACAACATAATCGTCCTGTAAGTATTTAAAAATAAAAAAAAAGAAACTGACAATGTAATTTTTCAAATTCAATCAATATACCTTTACTGATAGTATCAATTCGAAATGTTTTTTTTATAAAAATATTTTTTTTTATTTCTTTTTATAGGCATATTTTTTTTTTATGAAATAAGATAGAAATAACATGCTAAATGTTACTATAAATATGCTATGAATAATTATTGAAATATTACCATTCTTTTCTGAATCTATAGAGCAATAATAGCCAACTGGACAGAAAGATTGACCATCGTAGCCTAGGCCACATTTGAGAGGTTGTTGAGTAGATTCATTAAGTAATGCATCTGTACCATCCGGACAAATGTTTGCTGATGAAATTGCTAATGGTGAATTTTCTGCTAAAGATAATAAATGATTACTTGTAATACTTTCATTAATTAAATGTTTCACAATTAATGATAATATTTCAATTTCTCATCATAATTGTTATTTATTAGGAAAATTTTTAAAAAAGAATTGATTTATACAAGTAAATATTATGATGGAATTAATATAAGTTTCAATATCATACCATCATTTTCTTTCTGTTTCTCATCAAATTGATAACCAACATTTTCGCTTGGTGTTGCTTTTGGTTGTGCAAAACGAATATTTTCGTGATGTTTTTTTGTCACCAAAATTTTTTCCGGAACTGTAAAAAATTACTTCAAAATTTTTATAATTATAATAATACATATAATTAAAATTAGCATAATTAAACCGATACCTAAATATATGTCATCATAAATAAAGAGTTTAAGCATAGAAATGATTAAAGTTAATCACAACAAAAGTGCAAAAGAAATTTAGAATTTTCAACAAAAGAAAAAAATGTAGTGGAAAAAAAATTTTTGAATTTTCAATAAGCATATTGTTACCTGAAAGAAGTTTTTCGAGACAGCATACATTTGGTGGTCCCATACGACAATAATATCCTTTTGGACATTCAAATGATCCTGAATCTTTACCGCATATCACAGGTGCATTATCACCAAGTGGTGGCTCACCGTAAGGACAACTTCCTGATGATGCATCTCCATCGTGTGCTTTATCTAAATTAAAAACATTTCATAAAATTCAAAACACACAAAAAAAAAGGAAAGCACTCATTATCTTATCATTTATCACATTTTTGTGTTTTTCTCCTGCCGTAACATACGTATAATACACGTAGAAGTTAGACTGATGAAGCTATTATTAGATTTATTAAATTTTATACCTAATTTTTATTAAAATTCTGCCATATGATTATTTCATTCATTCTTTCTTCTATTTTAATTGATTAAAAAAAAAAAAAAAAAGAAAGGAAGAAAAAATTTAGATTATTTTCATATTTTTGTCATATCAAAACTTACCATTTCTACATTGTTGTTGACATTCTTCCTCAGTGGCAAAATTATTTTCATTACCGCCACAACCACTATAGTAGAACAATCGACAGATGTTTACTCTACGATCATAAAAGAATCGAAGATGCGCTTCTGTGCATTTACCCGTATTAACATCTTGCATACAAATATTAGTTATTTGTCTAGCACCATTCTTAGTTATTGCAGATGATGCTCTGGCCAATGAATATTTCGGTACTTTGGCTGCAAATAAATTCACAAAAAAAAAAAGTTGAAATAAGAAAAACAAACAATGATGATTATAAACTATAAAAAAAATTGTAGTATTTAGAGCATTAAAAAGCCAAGTATTTCATATTAAACCATAATACATTCCTAATTTGGCCTAAAAAAAGAAGAAAAGAAAAAAACTATTCAAACTGTGTTTTCTGTAAGAATGGAAAATAAATAGTTGATTAAATGAGCTATATGATTTGAAAAAAACAATGGGAAATTTTTTTTTTTTATTTTTTGCTTGTAGTAAATAGAAGAAATCATTTTCCTTTTTTTTTACGAATATAATAGATATAAAAAGTTAAATTTATGTAATGTTCAAAAAAAATTATGTTGAAGCAATTTGATCAAATTACATATAATTTCTTCAAATATTTTAAATGATAGAAATGAATTTAATGTTGTACTGTAATAGTACCATAAAATAATAGAGTACTGTAATTAGAACGCAGAGTACTGTAATAAAATGCTTTATTTAGTTTTACTCTTCTCAATTCTTCAATAAATTCAAGAAAAATTAAATTTAGTAAAATGCATTTAGAACTAACAATCAATACGTGCAGCTGTATTCATTGCTAAAGGACGATTGGAAGATATTTGCGGTTGACGTTTCAATCTGAGCTTTCGAACAATCAATTCGTTACCATTTATTGGTGTCTTTTTAACATTCTTATAACCACGTTTCACTTCTTCACCACCATAACCTACAATATTTTTATTTAAATTTTGAATGTTACAATTAGTTAAATTTAAAAATATTCATTAAATAAATATTTTCACAAAAATCAAAAAAAAAAATTCAACAAAAATCTTTTATATGAATATGACAATTTTTTAAAAAACAACGAAATAAAATAAAAAACGAAAAAAGAAAAGTTAAGTAGACAATTAATTATATTTAAAATTACAATTAATTGTATTTTAATTGTCAGAATATTGATTTGTATCTGGTAAAAAAAGAAAAATTTTTTTTTAAATTAAAACTAAAACCTCCAAATACATGTTCATCGTATGGATCTTCAGCATTTGGACAACAAAAGAAATCAACACCATTAAAATAGCAAAGTGAATTGCCAGAACACTGATTTCTACCCGGTAAACACATCATTGGCCTACCATCTGCATGTTGTACTGGCTTAAGGCCATTAGGACAACTAGGCGTATGGCCTATATCATCAAAAATATTTGGCAAATTAGCAATCACATCATTATTTTTGTTTACAATTGTTGCACCAAATGTTTTCGCATTGTTAATTTCTTTTCCTAAAAAAAAAAAACAGAAAATAAAATATTTTTCTTTAATATATAACAAATTTTCAGAAATTAAAAAATTAAATTAAAATGAAAAATCGCTGCAAGAATTATTTCATTGAAAAGATTTGTTGAAATAGTTTGGAAAAAATGAAATTAAAAAAAAGAGTAATTTACCTAAATGTTGTTTACTACTCTGATCATTTAATGATGATAATAATTCTTTAGATGATTCTCTTCCATTTATTGTCTCACTTATTGGTTGTGCAGGTGTTACTGTTTGTGTTAACAATTGCTTTGAATTAATCGAACTGTTATCTGATACTATCCTGAAATAACTTCAAAATATTTTAAAAAAAAAAAGTTAAAAATAACTTCAATAATTTTAGTGAATAAAGTAACTGATTAAAAAAGTGCATTAAAAACATATGAAATACCTTGAACGATGACGTTCATTTGTACTCTGAGAAATGTCCTGGACATGATGTTGACCTTCTGATATTTGATCTGTTTTGGTAATTGATAATGCTTGTTGCTGTTGCTTATTTTCCGGATCCTGTGATGCGGCAAAATCTTGTTGATGAAGATCTATGGAAGTGGTTTTCAAAGAATGCACAATTTGTTTAGCGACTGTGTCCATCTCAAGAACTTTACCATCCAATGCTAAAAAAAAAAAAAGCAAAGGAAAAGAAATGTTTCAAATGCTTATTTATTCAAATATTTCAAATAATTTTATAAAAAAATAGAAAATAGAAAAAATGATTTTTGGAAATTTAAACAAAATTTTTAATGATAATATTAATTTGTTAGTTAATTAATACAGCTAGCATCAACGAAATATTATCTGAGAAGCAAATGCATGCAATATTTCTATTCTTTAAAATATGACAAATCATGCAAGGTTAATTAAAATCTTAAAATACTTCTTCATTAATTTAATAATTTATACTGACGTATGCAAAAAGTTTGACATTCGCCAAGTGTTTCAAATTGATTCGAATTGCCACCTTGACCTTTGTATACCATTTGTTCACATCGTAAATTACGTACGTTAAAGTACCACTTAACATTATACCCATTACTATAACCTTCATCTTTTTTATAGGTACATCGTTCCGGTAATTGTGATTTAATCGTTTCTTCTATAAAGTAATACTTTCTTTTTCTTCTTGTATAATTTGATATTTCCATTTGTATAATTTTAAGAAAATTAAAAGAGAAAAAGAGAGAGAGAGAACGGTAGTTTAATCGAATCATCTATAAAGTAATACTTTTTTTTCTTCTTGTATAATTTGATATTTCCATTTCCATAATTTTAAAAAGAAACTAAAAGAGAGAGAGAAAAACTGTAACTTAATCGAATCATCTATCAAACTTTTTTTTTCCTCTTGTATAATTTGATATTTCCATTTGTATAATTTTAAGAAAATTAAAAGAGAAAAAGAGAGAGAGAGAACGGTAGTTTAATCGAATCATCTATAAAGTAATACTTTTTTTCTTCTTGTATAATTTGATATTTCCATAATTTTAAAAAGAAACTAAAAGAGAGAGAGAGAAAACTGTAATTTAATCGAATCATCTATAAAGTAATACTTTTTTTTCTTCTTGTATAATTTGATATTTCCATTTATATAATTTTAAGAAAACTAAAAGAGAGAAAGAGAGAGATATGATGATAAATGAATAGCTTCTTTTATTATTTGATTTTAAAATTGAAATTATCAATTAAAATCACTAACCTCGTGAACATTTTGCTTCACAAGTATGTCTATCAGGAAAATTATTACTATTACCACCACATGAACTATATGAGAATTGTTCACATTTTGCAGTTTGTGAATTGTGAAACCAACGAAGTACATAATCATGGCAAGGACCTGCATCTGGCGGTAATAAGCATATTTCATCATTTTCAGGTTCCAATGAGGTAACAGTATGCACTACTACATGCGGTGTTGTCACCTGTATTACTTGTGAATTAGTAGTAATATTTTGTTGGTTTAAAGTTTCTGACTCCATTATCACTTCTTCATGTGTATCATCCATTGTAGTCTGATCTCTTAGTATTTCATCAATTTCACCTGTAAATTAAATCTCAATAAATAATTCGTTTGTTTTACTTCATTTTTTTTTTTGTTTTTTTTTTTAAAATTTCATCATATCTCTTCTTCTTCTTCTTCTTATATTCAATTCAGTTTGATAAATGGTTAAAAGATGAACCTTGTTTGATAGTTGTCCGATAAGGAATTGTGCAGCATGTGCAACCGTAAATTGCTCACCTGTTATTTCATTGTGATTTTCTGGAAGTGATTGCTGTGATTGTTGGTGCTTTAAGGAGTGCAATTTATAATCTTCTACAGTGTTTACACTATGTTTTTGATTCAATTGTATATTAGATTGAGAATTGGAATTAATTTTTTCAGCAGCAGATGCAATTATTTCTTCTGATAATTCCTGAATAGCTGATACAAACGGATGTATGGTAGTATTTCCTGAATTTATTGTTGCATTCTTTACTGATATATTATTGTCACTTTTTGTTGTTGATGATGGTGATAAATTCATTGTTCCAATTTTTCCTTCATTTCTTTCCTTTTTCGTTTCTTTTGTTTCATTTAAAGGAAAGTTTAATTGTTCGATCATTGTACTGATACCATTATTTTCAATCCGATTATGCGATAATTTGATAGGAGAATGATTTTGAAAATTGCTAGCATTCATAAAAATCGATGAATCAACATTGAAATAATGATCTTCGTCAGATTCTTTATTCGATTGCTTCTTTGTTTGTTGTTCAACATTGCTAACTGTAGTATCGAATATATTTGGTGATAATTTTTGAGTAGAAATTGATAATATAGATGAATTATTTGCTTGCATTGATAATTTTCTCGACGGATTCATTATGGTTGTTCTTATAGAAAAGCTATTATTATCATTATTATTATTATTATTACTATTATTATTACTATTATTATTATTATTATTATTGCTAGTAGTTGTGCTAAATGTTGCTACACCTGAAGTATTAAAAGAGCCAAATGATAGCTTCTTTTCTGATAATTCTTCTTGTTGTTCCGATAGAATTTGCGAATTTATAATTGATTGTAAGCTATCATAAAGCCATGATTTATCAGATGGAATAGGTTGACTAAGAATTTGTGGTTGTAATGAAATGGATGACTCAAATGATCCTTCTATTCTATTGCTAGCAATTGTTGTTGATTCTGAAATTATCATTTGAGATGGAGTTGAACTTGTTTTTGTTATCATATTTGAAAAAGTTGGCGTTTCATCGATAAATGCCGGAACGGTGGTAATAACGGATAGAAGAATGGAATGATTATTGTTGAATGTTGTTGAAGAATTTAGGATAGCAAATGATGATGAAGCAATATTTTCCATTACAGGTAAATTAGATGATACAGTTGTGATAGGAATAATATTTGTTAAGGAATCATGAATGAATGATGTAGAATCAATTTTATCAATAATTTTAAAATCATTCGAATCCATATCCAATTCCTCATTTGATCGTTCTTGAGTAATACTAATAGCATTATCGTTAATATCATTAATGCTATTTGTAATAGTATCAATGTTATTTAGTGTTGCTGATAATGTCATTTCATTATCAGTATTTGATGCAATCAATTTTTGATCCTTATGCTCAGGTATATTAGTGTGCATTGAAATAGAAGAATCATGCGAAAATTCTTCACTACTTGATGATATCATCTGTTCAGTATTTGCATGCTTGAGATGTGTACCTCGTGCTCGTGCACCTGAAAATGATAATGTGCTTTGTGCATGCATTGATAGTGCTGTGATAAGATGATACTTTCCCAATTCATGCAGTATTATCACAATAAAAGTAACTATTTTTGATCAATAATATCTCTTTCATTTTGTTGTTCTCACAAAACTGTTTAAAATATTATTTTTGATTTGATAATTTCAAAAAAAATTCATTTATCTTACTGATAATATAAAAGCATGCGCTAGTAATTAGTTTAGTAAAGGCTTGCTTAAAATTTTCCAATGAGAAAAGGCAAATTTGAGTGAAAAGTTTTTTTTTTTTTTTCAAGTTACTCATCTTTTCCACTTTTTTTTAAAAAAAAAAAACATAAAGTTTATTTTTGATTTTACTTTAACATACCACTATTTTGCTGATTAAGTCTGATAAATTTTCGGATTTGAGTAAGTATCAAAATGATCAATTAGTTAATATGCTTACCATTAAAACTTTCATTCTTATTCGATTTACTACTATGAAATTTTTGTTGAAATGTGCTAAGATGAGTTTTAGTATCAGAAAGAATTAGCGATGATGGCTGTGGTGATAATGAAGTTGTTGATAACAGTGTTGAGGATAATGTAATTGATGATGGTGGTGATTGTGGTGAAATTGATGACGATGATGATGATGATAACGATGATGATTGTGGTGATGGTGGTAGTGATGATATTGGTGATGCTGTTGATGACAATGATGGTTGTGGTGATAATGATGATGATAATGGTGATTCTAGTGCAGAACCTTGGTTAATAATACGTACATGGTGTCGTAATATTGAATCACGATTAAGTTTCGCTGATCCTTTATCTAAAGCGATTGAAGTCTTATCATTTACTTTTTGAGTACCTACTACAGACTGAGAGTTAGCATGTCCAACGATAGAATCATTAGTAGTGATCGTATCAGTAAGTTGTTTGCTTTTCATCCAATAATCATTTACATTGTTCAATTGCGTATGAATTTCGTTCTTAGCTTCAAATTTTGGCGAAATAAATTTCGATGATCTTATCACTTCGTCCAAGATCAATCTTCCATCATCATTTTGATCAGTGGAAATTCTGTAATCATCATTTACTGACTTATCAAATGCATCATTATTAATTAGTGCTTCATTAGTTGCAATATTTTGCTTCCCTTTTTCAAGTTTATTTTCATGATCAATCATCATCGTTTGATCTATTTGTGCTCCAGATATTTCCGCTTGCGACAAATTTATTAGTTGCTCATCGTTTGATAGTTTCGAATTTTGTGTTGTAGCAAGATCTGTAAGCATTTGCTTCGCAATATGACTGTCGAATAGATCTGATTTTAATGAAGTGATATCTTCCACCTTTTCATGCTGAGACATTTGCGCATTATGTTGTTGCTGCTGCGATAATTCATTCTGTTGCTGAATTTGTGAAATATCGTTTTCCTGAACCGTCATAACCTGTGTTTGCTTCTGTTGACGGGTTAAATCATCGTTATTCCAGTTCATCATCGATGACGAACTATCTTTATGGGTAGATTCTATTTGAGAGTTCATTTCATCTTCTTGAACTTGACTAATCTTTGATCTTAAGGCATTGATCATTTGTGTAGAATTATTTTGAGTATTACCAATGATTGGCTTCCAGTTATCATCAATTCGCTTGTCATTTATGCTATGCTGTTTCGTAACTTTCATCGGTATCCGTTTATCATCATCAGGAATGATAGACTGTTCCGGAATATTACTATTTGTTACCGAAATATCTACCTTATGTCCTGAAAGTTGTTGTTGTTGATGCTTTCTTATAGAATCTTTTGCAATATTTTCAATTGCTATCATCCTATTCGATGCATTATTTTCCAATTTATCTTCCAATTTCACTTTGGCATGCTTTCCGTCTTCCAAATTAGATTTAGATAAATTTTCCTGAGAATTTACTTTTGCTATATTCCATGAATTGTTAGTGATAACTGATGGTGTAACATTTGAGGAAGAATAATGTAAAATATTTTGTTGTTTATTTTCAACAATATCTTCATGCTCATTTAGTATTTTGGTTGATTGCGACCAGGTGAGAGTGTTAAATTGTGAGGTATGTGTGACACTTTCATAAGCTGCTATTCTTCTACGGCCTGTGCGTCCATCTAAATAGATGCTTTAACGTATTTCAAATTTTTTTTTTTCTTTGCGTTCCGTCAATGATCATTTTAATTTCTAATAGTAATAATTTAATTTTGAAATTGGAATTAATTCATTTTAATTCATTGGAAAAATGAATGTAATATAAAAGTAATTCCAATGATAAATTGCAATTTAATTTAGTGTATTTTAGTGGAAGTGATGAATAACATTAAAATTAGACTAATTTAAAATGATATATTTTAATAATAAAGCAAGCCTTTTCTTTCTAATTTATCAAATATATTTCTTTCATGCTTCTTTTCTAGAATGCATCTGTGCGCAAAATGATTTTAGAAAAATGAATGTAATAATAAAAAGTGATTTCAATGTGCAATTGAGTGCATTTAAAATAATTTAGTAAATTGCCATGCATTATTAACAAAAAAATTTTTTATTAATATATTAACAGAAGAACTTACTGAAAAATCGAGCGCAATGTATCTCACATTCATGTTTTGAGAAGAAATGATTTCGATTACCAGCGCAACCGCCATATTGAAATGATTGGCATAAACTTGTATTAATATTGAAAAACCAACGTTCAATAAAATTTTTGCATGGTCCAGCATCCTAATAAATAATCATTAAATATAAATATTCATCATTTTAAATTCTCTAAGTTAGTTCAATATTTTATCACTCTTCTTATCATATCATTATTAAGTGAATTTTTGACAAAAGTTAAAAAATAATAATTTTAACAGTTAGAATTTTAAGATTTTAAAAATCATTTTTAATACAATAACATACCATAGGTTGTGTGCATTTTTCACCTAATTCAGTTACAGAGTTTATTTGTGAAGTTCTTCTGGAATGAGACATAGGTCCACGTGTCTTTTCCATTTTATTTTCTAAAGCTTATCATTAAGTAAATTTTTGTTGAAAAAATTTTGATTAATTTTCTAAAAAAAAAAAAAGTTTGAATCTTTTAATGCTATAATGCATCATTTGTTAATAATATTTGATAGAATTAAATGAGAGAGAAAAAAAAAAAGCTATCAATGAATCACCAATAAATTGTTCAGTTTCAAGTGATTTCAATTCATCGGATGTTGTATCAGATAATGCAGTGGAAGTGATCACAGGTGGTTGTTCAATTGGTTCATTATCAATTTCAGTATGCGCAATAGGACATTTGCACTCATGACAACCTTGACGATTTGTAAATAAAACACATGGCTCAACGCATAATGACACATCTATTGTGGGACATTGTACTGATTCATCTGATCCTATAATTGTTGGTGATATAATTAAATATTAATTAAATAGCAATAATTAAGTATGACAAATATTTTCCTATCATATTATTGCATGGCAAAATGAAATGATCTAACCTTGAACACATTTTGTTTTGCATTCAATCAATGATCCAAAATTATTACCATTACCGCCACAACCACCGTATGTAAATGGTCGACATTCATTAGCTACCAGATCATATGCAAATCGCGGGAAAACACCAGAACATTCACCTACTTCAATTGGATGTTGGCATACATCAGTTGAGAGCGTTGGCTCTAAAAATAATTAAAACCATTTGCTGACTGAAACGATTGATCTGATTTGATTTAATCTGATCTGAATAACATCTGTCAATGTGACATTATAAAACATTTGGAATCTGTCAAATGATGACAATTTTTTGTCAACACTTGAATAAATTATTATGAAATGGACGAAGCCTTCTTAGCTTGATATTAAAATGTTTTAAAATGTTGTTATTACATCTCTTACTATTATTATTTTTCTTTTTTTTTTGTTATCAAAAATAAAATAAAAAATTCTATAGCACAAACTTTGTATGACACATCTGTTGCGACACTCTAATGAACTTCCAAAATTATTGCCATTACCGCCACAACCAGTATATGTAAATGATCGACAATCATTAATTGTCGAATCGAATGCAAACCTTTGGAAGACACCTGTGCAATCACCTGGATGAATGCTATGCTCACAGATATTATCCACATTTGGTATTGGTTGTGCTATAAATAATAATGAAAATGTAAATAACGATAGAAATATCTTCTATAATTACATTTAAAAAAAAAGAATCAAAATAAACAAACAAACAATAAACAAACAAAAATTACGAGGTTGATGACATGCAGCAAAGCAATCTTCTCGGCTACGAAAATTATTGCCATTTCCATTACAACCAGAATAAGTAAATACTTGACAAGTGCTTTTTTCAAAATCCCAATACCATCGAATGAATTGTCCAGTGCATGTACCTCGATCAAATTTTTGAAAGCATGGATTGTCGATATCTTTAAATAATTAATTATAATATTTTTCATCTTTAATATAATTTCTTTTTTTTCGAGAAAAAAAAGGAACTATTCTTGAAATTAATGATTTTCACAAATTTTTCCATAAATTTAATTTAACATTAAAAATAGCAACTTACTTGCAGTTGATTCTGGTATTATTGATTCAATTGTTGGTAAAATGGATTGTAAAGTTGTGGTAGTACCAGAAGATAAAGCAATTGAAGAAATGGATGATGTTGAAATGAATGTATCTAATAAATTTTCTTCTGTTGTTTTTCTTGTTGCTGTGATTATTTCCATCCGTTCTTCACTGTAAAAAAAAATAGTAATCTTTTAATGCTAGAATAGAATAGAATAGAAAAAGGATGAGAAAGTAAAGTAAACCTATTAGACAAATACTAGAATAGAATAGGACAGAACAAAAAAAAATTCTATAGTTTCCTTGTAAGTGCTAGAATGGAACGGAATAGAATAAAGAGAATAGAAAAAAGATGAGAAAGTAAACCTGTTAGACAAATACTAGAATAGAATAGGACAGATAAAAATATAAATTAAATTAATTTCCTTTGTAAATGCTAGAATAGAACGGAATAGAATAGAAAAAAGATGAGAAAGTAAAGTAAACGCGTATTCGACAAATACTAGAATAGAATAGGACAAATCAAAAAGAATAAATCTCATAAAGTATATCACCTTGTAAATACTAGAATAGAATAGAAAAAAAAGATGAGAAAGTAAACCTGTTAGACAAATATTAGAATAGAGTAGGACAAATTAACAAAAAATTCTATGATTTCCTTGTAAGTGCTAGAATAGAACGGAATAGAATAGAATAGAATAGAAAAAGGATGAGAAAGTAAAGTAAACCTGTTAGACAAATCCTAGAATAGAATAGGACAGATCAAAAAATAAATTCCACAATTTTCGTTGTAAATGCTAGAATAGAACGGAATAGAATAGAAAAAGGATGAGAAAGTACATCTGTTAGACAAATACTAGAATAGAATAGAATAGGATAAATCAAAAAGAATAAATTTCATAAATTGTATCACCTGTAAATACTAGAATAGAATAGAATAGAAAAGAAAAAGATGAGAAAATGAAGTAAACCTGTTCGACAATTGTTGACCAGTAGTAACTGCAACTGATTCACTTGCAAAATTTTGCTCATTTCTATTTGATGCAGTAAACTTTTCCGAATTGTCAACTGTTGCAATTGTATTCTTAGATTTAACAGTTGTAAAATTAGTGATTTTATCAGTACGATTGCTATCCAATGATAATTTTGCTCCTTTTTGTTTGTTTTTCTTTTCCATATTTTGATCAATTTTTTGCAATTGATGTGATTCATTTTGATTAATGCTACTTTTTACAGATAAATTTTTATTTATCATTGAATCACCATGAATTCTAGTTGTTGACGATCCAATTTCTAAGTTAGCTTCATTATTATTATTATTAGTAGTAGCACTATTATCATTGATATTTTTGATATCATTTGAAATATTTATGTTAACTGAACCATCATTATTGCTCAATTCTACTAATTCTTTTTCTTCGCTAGTTTTTTTAATATTTTTTGTTCCAAATTCTTTGTTAAGTTTTCGCATTTGTGGTCCAGATGTTATTAGCTGAGGTGCTGATATAATCGATGTTGTAGTAATTTTTACACCTAAAAATTTTATTAATTCATTATCCGAATAAAAAAATTATTTGTTTTCATTGTTTTTGTTTTTCTTTAATTTAATAAAAAAATTAACAAATAATTTCATTTAAAAAAATGATAAAGATGATGGGATGATAATAATAATAATGATAATAAGATATTAAAATTAAATTATAAATAATTTCATAAAGAAAAAAAGAAAAGAATGATAAAGATGATATGATGATGATAATAATAATATTTTAAATTAAATTGAAAACAAATAAACAAACAAACGTTGTCGACAAACACGTTCACATTCTTCCACACGTTCAAAATTATTTGCATTGCCATCACAACCACCAAAAAAGAAATATTTGCATTCACCAAGACGACTGTTATAATAAAATCTAAGTTCATACTGATCACAAGGACCACGTTCCTTTGGTAGTTGACAAATATCAGATGTACCACCTAAAAATGTCCACTGGAATTGTTATTTTTAAATGACAATAAATAATTATTATTTAATATTTCAATATAATATACAATATACATTTCTAAAATTCTAAAACAAAAAAAAAACAAAAACACTATTTTACATATGAATAAAATATTTCTTTTCTTAATAAAAAAAGCTGCAAAAAGAAAAAAATTGAGTAATTAATAGAAATTAATATTTAAAAAAAGAAAAATTGAGCAATTAATACAAATTAATATTTTCATCTATTCTATCATACATTAATATTAATTTGAATAATATTTTATTTAATATCATAGTAAATAGTAGTTTACTAAATTTAATATTCAAAGCTTAAATAATAATTTAATATTTAAAAGTTTACAATAAATGACCTTTTTTTTGTTTGTTTGTTTGACATCAAAACTTACTGATAGATGCATTAACTGGACAACAAACTGATCCAAGATGTGCAATCGAACATAAATAGCCATTTGGACAGGTATTTTCGCTACAGTTGACCAATTGACCATTTTCATTTCGTAATGGTTGGAAGCCATTTTTACATTTTGGTTCATTGTTTGTTGATTTACATTGTTTTTTGCATGCTTCTTTGGTTGGATAATTGTTACCGTTACCACCGCAACCTAATTAATTAGTAATGTTTTAAATTTCTTTTTGAAAAATTTTAAAAAATTCAATTAAACTTTGAAAAAAATTAACTTATCTATTCGATTTTATGGCTATTTTTTAATTAAAATTAAGATGAATTATATTCCATTTTACAGTTATCTTTTATATTTAGGATGAAAAATTAACTTATCTATTTGATTTTATAGTTATTTTTATTTAGAATTAAGATGAATTATCAGTTTTATGTTAAGATTTGCAATATTAGTGAATGGAAGGAAATGTTTGAAAATAAGCCATTTTATGAAAAAATTGATAATTTGAATTGTTAAATTAGCATTCAAATAATTAATGTTTAACCTAAATTTAATGTTTACAATTTGCAAATGGATAAAAAGAAAACAAAATGTAAATTTCTTACCGGAATATTGAAATTTAGTGCATTGTCGTTCTCGAGTATCATAATACCATCTTATAATTGCTGTATTACATGGTCCAGAATCCATTGGTGATAAACATTCATAGACTAATGACTTTTGCGCTTTTATTATTCCTACAATTATTACATGTTTAAATTTTACTTTTAATTAAAGCAATTGAATGAAAATATTGATTTAAATGAATTAAATAAGTAATAAAAGTGAAAAGCGATAGATAGACGAAGAGATTTTGTAAAATTAGAAATGAATTATTTGTCGGAATAAAAAAAAAGAAAAAGAAAAAAACAAACGTTTACAGTCCGGTTTTTTGGTACTATTAGAATCTGAATTTGGTATTTTAATACCATTATGATCCACACAAAAACAATTTTCACGTTGAGTTTCACATTGCAATGGCCGAAAAGAACCATCGGTGGCGCAAATTGGAATAAAATCACTTTTGATAAGATTTGATTCGCTTGCTTGTCGACGTTTTTCACATTCTTCAAATGTAATTTTAATTATTAAATTAGAACAAAAACAAAATTATTTCAATTTAACAGGTAATTATGAATAAGATTTTTTATTAGTTATTACTAGAATTATATTATTATTATTTAATTTTGTAATTACTTTATTACTTATTACTAGAAATAGTAATATTATATTACTTATTATGTTATACTACTTGGAATTAATTTTTTTATATTACTTATTACTAGGATTATATTATTACTTAATTTTATTATTATTATATTACTTATTACTGGGATTAGTAATATTATATTACTTATTAAAAGGGATAATTTTTTTATATTACTTATTACTAGGATTTAATTATTATTACTTAATTTTATTACTATATTACTTATTACTAGGATTTAATTATTATTGCTTAATTTTATAATTATTTTATTACTTATTACTAGGAATAGTAATATTATATTACTTATTACTATTACTATATTACTTTTTGTATTATATTACTTGGGCTTAAATTTTTTTATATTACTTATTACTAGGATTATATTATTACCTGATTTTATTATTATTACATTACTTATTACTAGGATTATATTATTACTTAATTTTACTATTACTATATTACTTATTACTAGGATTAGTAATATTATATTACTTGAAACAAGAATTCATTTAACACTAAATTACATACCAGTAAGTAATTTGTGAGATGCACTTTTTTTTTGAGCAGCAGGTGCAGCTTGTTGTGGTGATATTGTTGTATCATTATTATCATTATTATTATCAATTATTGGAAATGATGATGATGATAATGTAGTACTGATCTGCACATTGATATCACTATCACTATCATTATCATTATCAGTAATTCCACTGCTTATTGATGAATTTTCTGATTTCTCCATTTCATTATCATTTTGAATTGTTGTACTTTGAATTGTAGTATCATTAGTATCCCATTTATTTAGACAAGCTTTTTCACATTCTTCCTTATATCTATACAATACTGGTTCATTTTCATCATTTGCACAGTGTCCTGAAATTTAAAAAAAAAAAAAAATTTTCCAATATTACTAAAATAAAAGTAATAAAAAAAACAATAATAATTCTTGATCTTTATCTTTTTTTTTTAACAATTCAAAGGATAATTTTCAAACACCTTTTTACAATCTTTTTTGCTGCAAGAAATTAAAAATATTTGAATAAATTTACTTTTTTTTTGTTTTTAACAAAAAATTTAACCTTATTTATAAATTATTCGATTATAAAAAGCTAAGAATTACTTAATTAATTTTATAATTTCACTGGATGATAAAAGGCTAAGAGTTATTTGTTTAATCCTATAATTTTATTAAATGATAAAGAGCCAGGTGCTACTTATTTAACTCTATAATTTCGTTATACAATAAAGAGCCAAGTGTCAATTATTTAACTGTATAACTTCATTAGATGATAATGAGCCAAGTGTTACTTATTCAACTCTATAATTTCATTGGGTGATAAAGAGCCAAGTGTTGTTTATTTAACTCTATAATTTCATTGGGTGATAAAGAGCCAAGTGTTGTTTATTTAACTCTATAATTTCATTGGGTGATAAAGAGCCAAGTGTTGTTTATTTAACTCTATAATTTCATTGGGTGATAAAGAGCCAAGTGTTGTTTATTTAACTCTATAATTTCATTGGGTGATAAAGAGCCAAGTGTTGTTTATTTAACTCTATAATTTCATTGGGTGATAAAGAGCCAAGTGTTGTTTATTTAACTCTATAACTTCATCACACAATAATGAGCCAAGTGTTATTTACTTAACTCTATAATTTCTACTCACAGTATTAAAAGTAATAATTACCGAAAGGATAGGAGACACATTCGTTATCCCTGAGATAATAACGTAATACAAACTGCGAACGTGCTGGGCCTTTTCCGCCTACTGAAGGACATCGACCTCGAAAAGGTTGTCGCTTGCACACATTTACATCATCTAAATTAATTACTTATTAATCTAAATATCTAAATTAATTACTTATTACTTACTAATAAACATTTATCTTTAAGTAATAATAATTATTCAATGATAATAAAGTAATCATTGATTTCATCTAGATAATTTTATCAAATAATACTGAAACATAATTTCGGCATTCTTTTTTTTATCAATAATCAAAATTTTCTAAACATATCAAATTAATAATCAAAATGATATAAGATCTATCAAATGAATATTTTAGGTTGAAATTTTTTCTTTATTATCATAAAAAAAGCTAAATCAATTTTTATTACTTTTTTTTTTTAAATGATCAAACTTCTTATTTATTAATTATATGTTTATGTAAAAGCTAAAATCCATTCCATTATTTCTTTCAAAATTGTTAGATTTATTGATTGAAATTTAAATTAAACTAATTTAATCTTACTTTTTTCAATAGCCACAACAATGGTAGTACAATAAAGAATAACAAAAGCCACTTGGGCTAGCAAAGCCTTCTTCATATGCTCGAATTACAGATTTCTAAAATACTTCTAGCAAAAAAAAAAAAATTATCAAATTCATAACGTTATCCGTTTGAAAACACAAATTTAAATTTTGAAATTTCAGCATTTAAATCAATTTTGCATATTAATCAAAATTGGATTAATATTTACAACTTTTTTTTTAGTTTTAGCTATTAATGATTGTAAATGATAACTGTTCGTGTTAAAAAGTGAAACATTAATTTTGCTAATGAAAAAAAAATGCTAGCAAAAATTATTATCAACATATTATCAGACAAAATATTAGTGTTGCACAAATTTTTGTATCTTAGAATACTTAGAATAGCATCTATCATTTCTTGTAGATAAATAAATTTTAAATTTATGAATAATAAATAAAATATAAATGAATTTTATAAAATAAATATATATAATATATATACAAATATAAATAAGATAAATAAATTTTAAATTTTTATATAATCCGGTAAAAATCCGTAAGTTATTGTTAGAAGTTTTTTTTTTTTACAATATTAATATTTCTATTTTAATTTTTAATTTTCATAAATATTTCGTTTTTCAATTTAGCTCGCATATTTTAACTGTTATCTATCATCAATGTACGAAAATAAATATTTTCAAAATTTGTATGTGTTTATGTGTATGTGTGTGTGTATGTGTGTGTATGTGTGTGTATGTGTCATCCATATAATGTCATCAAAATAGGTCACTAATAGGTGCCTAAGTGAATTCCTTAACAAAAAAAAAAAAAGTGATATAATTTTAAAATTTTTATAACAATGTGACAATAACTGTTTAATTTGAATGAAAAAGAAAATTGTCACAAAAATTTTTACTAATGAAAAAATTATAATTTTATATCAAAAAAAAAAAGATTGTGAATACGTAGTGATAACGATAATATGTTAAATTTCAAACAGCTAAATGAAATTTCTAAAATGATGAAAAACAATGAGAGTAATTATAAATACAATAATTAAATTTGTAAAATCAATATAACATTTAAGGTAAAAAGTATTTTTGATTTTAATTTTTAATCAAAATGCATCTGTGCAATACATTTTTTTAAGTGAAATGAAAAGGCTAAAACAATTAAAGTTGCTATTTGAATCTTATGATGATTTCTTCTCTTTTTTCAAAAAAAAAAAACAAAGATTTAATAGTAATTTATAAAATAGAGAAATATTTAAATGTTTTGATTTATTACTGAGATAAAAAAGCTTTTACAATAAATTATCAAAATTTGTCGGAAATTATAAAATTTCATAAATTGTACTGCCTAGATGAAAAATAAAGTAAAAGAAAAGCACAGAAAATTTAATGAAATTTATGCTTAGAAAAAAAAAGCATAACAATTTCAAAATTTAAATTAACATAGAAGAAATCAGATAAATGATGTAATATTCTCTTTACTCAGTTAAAATGATAAGTTTGTGACTCTTCAATCTTACAGATTTTTTTTATGGTTTCTAAAAATATTTGAATTTTGCAAATTTGAAAGATGAAATGAAATATTTTAAATTACAATTTATAAATTAATCCAATGATATTTGTTTAATTCCAAGTATATTTGAATAATTAAAATACAACGATGATAGATTTGCATCAAATTAATCCAATGATAAATCTCTTAGAAATAAATTTAACTGAAACAGTTAAATTTAAAAATAATTAAATGGTTATTAGTAGAAGGGGATGAATTTAATTGCAAAAATATCTTATGACAGATAACAAAAACTAATTTAATGTAAAATTTGAAAATAAAATTTGTATGACAAATAGGCGAGACTAAAATTTAATATTAGAATAAAATTTTGCTCCGCCTTCTTTGCTTATTTCAGTCTTTTTTTTTTTTGCTCATACCAAATTCCAATTAAAATTTAAGGAACATTATATGTCATTTAGTGAATTACACGACGAAATTAGGGCGTTCTAATCAACAAAATGGTTAACAAATTTAATTATAAACCGATTGTAACGATCCTTTCCCCTAATTAAAATTGATGAATCCATTTATGATATAAAGTAATTTCAAAATGATAAAACCTAAGTGTTTCGGTATTATGTTGCGGAAGGGATTATTGACAAGAAAAGGGGTGTTGATGGCCATCTAAGGGATAGAATCTGTGTTACGGCATACGTAACTGTGACCCTGACCTACTATCACTAATCATTTTCAGCAATTTGACAAATAATCAGATAGATGGAATCTAATGAGATAAAGGAGTATTGAATGATAGAAAGGAAAAACATCATTGATAAATTGTTTACCTTAATTTAAATATTTATTCTATCAATATTTATTAAACAACCAATTTTTTTCATTGGAAAAAAACAAGAACGTTTTTTAAATTAAACGTTTACACGTTTTTTTTTTGTAATTTTATTAGAGAATATTTAAAGGATTATTAATTTTAAAGTTCAACGATAGATGTGCTAAAATGTTCATCGACAGATCGCAGAAAAAAACGTTTAAGGTAAACGTTTTTACACGTTTTTTATAATTCTATTAATTATTAATTTAAAGTTCATCGATAGATGATAGTGTTTGTAATTTTATTAGAGAACATTTAAAGGGTTTTTAATTTAAAACTCATCGATAATATATGATTAAATGTTCATCGACAGATCATAAAAAATATGAAAATTTTTTTTTCTTTTTTTAAATTCATTTGCGTAAATGAAATATAAATAACGCATCCGTCGCTACGTCTATTCTTGGCTACGAAATGTTTGTAAGCGTTCAGGAAGATATTTCGATTAATACTGAAAAAAAAAAGTTGAAATATAGTATAGTAATTGAATTTAATGGAAAAAAAAAACAAAAAGAGAAGTATGAATGAAGAAAGAATGTTTAACAAAAAGAAAAAAAAAAATTATTCTTTGAAGAGATAACTTTTGAAATGTTTTAAAAAATAATGAATTTATTAACCTAAAAGTAAGAAAAGTTAATTATTGTTTGTGAATATTACAGACCATTAACGGATGCTAACTACTTTTCATTTATAAATTCATAAAAATTGTTCTGGTTTAGACTAAAGTGTAAATTTTATATATTTATAAGTTTTTTTTTTTATATATTTATTTTAAAAATCAGGGAAAAAAAAGGATTGCTAATTAGATGTAAGATATAATAAATTAATCAATTCAATAATAATTTAAAATGTTAAATATACAAATTCTTTATTTAAATATTTCATTCAGAAAATATTTTAAAAGAAATAATATTACAATAATAATTTCCTAGTTGAAATTGAGGAGAAGAAGGATGATCGAAAAGAGCTAAATTAGTTGTTTAATTTTATTGAAAACAAAAAAAAAAATTTTACAAATGAAAAAATGCTATAGAATTAAGCAAAAAATGATTGCTAATTTAAATATGAAATATATAAATATAAAGCATTTATTGAATTAGATAAGAATAAAACAATAAAAATTAAATAACTGAAAATTTTCAAAATTTTATTTCTTTCGAAGAAGTCATTACTAGTACTATTATTATTATTAATTGCTCGAGTAAATGATATATAGAAAGATAAGAATTTATGAAGACTTAAATATAATAATTATATCCAATTTATCTTTTAGTCTTTTCAATGGCATATAAAGATAATGGCGCAATTGTCGCATACTACTGCTACTACTTCATCTATTCATGTGCATTTTTCTTCTAAATTCTTTAATTTTCTTTTTTCTTTTTTTTCCTCTTCGTTTCAATTTATTTACTACTTGCATATTTGCGCTATTCCATTATTTACTGATGCATAATATTATATATTTATAAATATATAATCATATGTCACCGTATTTTATTTTATTTTTTGTATTTTATTTTTATTCATAAGATGTTATTATTAAATTTTATCATATCAAATATGTTTAAGTTTAATTTAGGTCATTGGTTAGTAATAGCATTAATGTCATATCATCATCATCATCATCATTATCATCATCATCATCATACGCAAATATTTTAGTGAAAATGATCAAAATGAATGAAGTAACAGTTTGCGCCAGCATTCTCACACTTTTATTTCTTCTTATCGTTCTCAAGTCAATAACCCTCTCTCTGTCATTCCGTTCTTCATTCACCATTTCATCCTAATTTCATTCTTCATTCCTTCTATTCGTACCCAATATTGACACTTCTTTGCAACTAGCAAAATGAAAATTAATAAAAAGTTTGCATTCATATAAGAAAATATTTTTTGAGATAAAAAAAAAAGTACAATTAAATATGGATTTTAATCAATTTTGACATTTTGAATTAGAGAGAGAAAAAGAAAAAACATCAACGATATGATTCATGATTGTAATTAGTTTAGTGATTAAAAATTTTTAAACGTTTAAAATGTTTCAAATTTTTTAATTCCTAATTATTTTAACAATTTTAAAAAACAATAAAAAAAACTACCATTTCGTTTTAATTACAATATTAGGTAATATTAATTTATCATTTTAGTTAAGTCACGAAATCAGATTTAATGAGAATAATTTATAAATTTTTATTTTAGCGTATTTCAAAAATTTTTTTGCTTGCTAAAAATGGATGGTATTTTCTGGTATTTATTTGTTAAAATTAAAACTTTGAGTCATATATTGCATTGTAAGTTGTCAACTGTCACATAACAATGGAAAAAAAATGAACTAAATTTTGTTAATGTTTATTATCTCTTATGAAATTTGTATTTTTAAATTTGAAACTATTGAATAAATGTATCAATTGACTTATTCAATGGATTTATTTACTGAATAATTGAGCGATGTGAAATTTTCTATTAGATGAATGAATTCTGTCACCTAATTTTATTTTTATGAATTCGAGAAAAAAAAAAGAAAAACCCCAGATTTCTTATAAGAATTGAATTAATTCACTATACATATTAGAAAAGTTATTAATTGATTGACGACACTCAATGAATGAAAAAAAAAAGTTTTAAAGAAGCGGTCAAACATTTAAAAAAATTTTTTGAAATATAATTAAATTAAATTAAACAAGAGAATAAAGATTTCAGAGTTCATTTTTACTAATTTGAATAAGTACAAATTCCAAATTCAAGAATTGATCAAATATTCTAATTAGATACGCAATCATCCAAATTATTTCATTTCTTCTAGAAGTACAAAACAAATAAATAATGATTTTATTATTCTAATTACATTACAAAAAGGTCAATAAAATTTAAAAAAGGATTAACATTTCACACGATTTTACATTTTTCGAAAATTTTACAAATTGAGAAAAAGAAAAAATGAAAAAAAAAAAAGAAAAAACTCAACAAATTACATATTTTATCAAAATTCAAAAATTAGTGAAAGTAAATTTTATTAAAATATTGGTCAAAATAACATACGATTATCAGTAATACATTTAAATAAATGTGACATTTAAAATGTCGTTGTGAAATGAGAAAGAAAAGAAAAGAAAAGAAATAAGATTCGGTGATTAGGTAGGTGAAAAGTGGGCAAATAGGACAAGGTTTAGAGTAAAGAATTAAATTGTTGAGAGGGAGAGAGAGAGAAAAAAAAGCAAATTGGAGGGAATATATTGAAAAAGTAGTAGAATTTGATTGAAAAAGAAATAAATAATATTTTATAAAAGATAAAAAAAAAAAGTATACTGATAATTAGGTCAATTGAGATTTAAAAAGGGAAGAAAGCCTACCCACCGCTACCCATTTTATCTTCTTTTCTTTACAGTAATTGAAATTATCGGAGGAAATTACAGATTTGTAAATGGCAAGAATAAAAGATTGAAGTGATATCTTAAATAAAATTTAAAAGGAATAAATTCAAGTATTTCAATGATTAATTATTGAAGCATGAAAAAAAAAAGATTTTTGATAATGCTAAATTGAAATTAGAAATGAGACAGTTAAATAAATTAAAACTTACTAAAAATGACAAATTTGCTATAATATATATCTTTGTTATCATTTTTATTCTTTTCAATTATAACTAATTAAAAAGAAAAATAAATAAAAGCATTGATCAATGTTCAACACAATGATAATCCATTCATTCATTCATTCATTCATTCATTCATTCATTCATTCATTCATTCATTCATTCATTCATTCATTCATTCATTCATTCATTCATTCATTCATTCATTCATTCATTCATTCATTCATTCATTCATTCATTCATTCATTCATTCATTCATTCATTCATTCATTCATTCATTCATTCATTCATTCATTCATTCATTCATTCATCATTCATTCATTCATTCATTCATTCATTCATTCATTCATTCATTCATTCATTCATTCATTCATTCATTCATTCATTCATTCATTCATTCATTCATTCATTCATTCATTCATTCATTCATTCATTCATTCATTCATTCATTCATTCATTCATTCATTCATTCATTCATTCATTCATCATTCATTCATTCATTCATTCATTCATTCATTCATTCATTCATTCATTCATTCATTCATTCATTCATTCATTCATTCATTCATTCATTCATTCATTCATTCATTCATTCATTCATTCATTCATTCATTCATTCATTCATTCATTCATTCATTCATTCATGTTATATCATATCAATGATAATGATAACAAGCAATGATTATACATCAAATTATCAGAAAATGAATAGTTAAACTAACTAATGATCATTTGTTGATTAAGTAATTAAATGAATATCATTTTTATTCTTATGTTATTAGAAATTTACGTCCAGACTTTTTTTCTGTTAATTGATTGAATTAGAGTTTTTTTTTTTAAGAAAATTAAATTCAAAAAAAAAGAAAATTAAATTTTAAATTCAATTATAATTTTTGTTATAATAATTTTTGCTTTAACTTCTCTCTCTCTCTCTCTTGAACTCGAGTTTTCTTTTTTTCTAGGAAGAATTAAATTCAATCATAAATTTTTGTTATAACTTTTAACTTTTCTTTATGCAAATTTTCACATATCATTTTATTATCGAAATAAGAAGAGTAATTGTGATAATTAAATAGTATGAAGGATGTGTCATACGGTTGTTTTGTTATTTTTTCTGCAATTATTGCTATGCATGCAGCTGCATTTATGTCAAACAGTGCTAAATAGTACACCACAAATTGCCGATCGTTTAACTGCAAGAGATTAGCATTATTTGTTAATTAAATTTATAATTATTTAATTAAATATTTAAATAATTCAAATTAACAAATGATAACATACATTTAATCATATGTTGATTAAATTTATAATGCTATTTAGCTAGCATGGCTAATTAGCTAAATAATTCAAAATTTTCAAATCACAACAATCATAATAAATAAAATTGTAAACAAAGAAAAAAAAGTTTGATTACTTTACTTTTTTCTAAGCGCATAAGTGATAAATTCATTTATGTGATAAATTTATGAAATAAAATTTTAATTTTTAGGATCATTTGCAGTACCAAATTGTTGTGAAAAACCGTGGAAATTTGATTCAGATACTGGACAGTGTATTTTGGATATGGTATATAATTTGTAATTTATTTTCTAATTTAAATTAAATAAAAATTAGAATTGATAATTGTTTTACATTTATTGTTTTAAATGATTAATTAATTAGGTTGATTGAAGATTTAAGAAATTGATTAATTAAGATGGCTCAAGGTGTAAGAAATCAAGATATGCCTTTATTATGTACAGCACTTGGTTTTGAACTTAATGGACAGAAATGTATCAGATATGTTCGATTATGTATGCCTAATTTATTATTAATTAATTTAATTAGTATTATATTATCTTATTAAATTAATTGAAATAATTTTATAAATGATAGTGAAATAATTCAAATTAGAAGAAATGCTTATTAACTAATTTTAATCATTTGATAATAATTTTCAGCGTACAAATATGAGACACCGATTGATAAGGAATATAATTTCATTTAACAATGAAATCAATTCTATGCACTTATTTTTAACTCAGTTTGTCAACTCAATTCTTATCACAAAATTTTAATCTAATTTAACTGAATTGATAAGCACTTATAATTGGTTATTGATATGGTTGTTTGATTAAATTCATTTGTAATGAATAAACTCATTTATCGTCAATAAGCCGCTAAATCTTTAATTGAATTTATTTAATTAAATTATTGTGAAACTTAAATAATTAAACTAATGACAATCTTATATATCATTAAAATAATTAAACTAATGAAAATCTTTTTGCTAATTTACTAGGTTTTTCTTAGATCAATCTGTCAATCAATACTCAGTAATTTTTAAGAAGTTAAAAATTTGATGCTAATAAACATTTATAATTTTACAGTTCTATCTTATTAGCATTTTATTAAAATCAACATTACTCTCATCTATCTGCTTCAAATGATGCAAATTAAATTTTTTGAAACATTAATTTTGATATATTAAAAATGACAGTAACAGAAGAGAAGAAAGAAACAATCACAGAAACGATCAGATCAGTTTGTTAATCAAATTTTACACACTTTCATTATGTAATTCGGAATTACCTGAAATAAAAACCTGAAATGAGTACATCTGTTAAAATGATTTGCTACCGACAAGAAGGTTAATTAATTTTAAAAATAGTGTATCATTTAAAAAAAAATTAAAAAAAAAAAAGAAAAATCCACTTATTTGTACTAATAAATTTTAAAAAGTCCTCATTTTATTTTGCATCTTGAAAACATTTTTTGAAATTTGCAAAAATCTATTCGCACCATATTTCAAACAATACTTTCAATCATTTTCTTCTTTTCTAAAAATTGCTTTAAAAATTCCATTTTGAAATGCTTAACTCATTTAGTTCAAATTCGAACTGTGTCACAACTTTTGTTGTTTTCTCGAAATTTTACACAGTAATAACTTAACACTTACCTAATAAGCACTGTGTTAAATGATCAATTATTTAGTAGCCGAATTCATATTATTGAATTTTGGTCTCTACTCTAAAGGTATTTCACTAAAAAGTTAAATTATGCTTTTTATTTCAACTAGCAAAAGTAATTAATTAATTAATTATATGATTTACATAATTGTGACAGCTAACAGTGGAGATAAATAAATGCTGGTAAGGTTTAATATATTTACCTGCGAATTGAATTTACCTGCAAAATTCGCTCATCATTTAATAATAGTAGTAATGATTATGATTATATACTTTATCTGATAAGATAAATTGTGAATTTGAATATGATAAATTCTGAATTTGAATAAACTTCTTGCAATGCTGCGCTATTCATCTTTGATCAAAACAATAATTACTTATATACTGTATGATATTTGTAACGATTTGCATGGAAATTAATTTTAAAAAAATCAAAGAATTCGACCATAAAATTCAAAAAGTTGTCATTTCAATTTTCACTTTTGATTTATAATCAGTGTGCGCTTATTTTCCAGTGAAATAGCTTAATATGAATTTAAATTATTGTGCTTAATTTAGGTTGATCAAATAGAATCAAACAGTACCAAGAAAATTTAGATTAATCTATCCAATCCTGTTTACAATTTCTTCATTTCATGATAATAATTGAACTGATAAAAGTTTATAAGTATTATTTGTGATATCGCTATGGTAGCCTATGCATCTACCTGTTAGTAAAATTATAGATGAATTGAAAATAATAATTAACTTCGTTTCAATTTTCATATTCCAATGAAAATATCATACTTATTTAATATATTACTATTAATTACTGATATTCTATTTTAATATATTACAATTAATTCCTGACGTTTTTTCTTGATTATATTTATTTAATTTATTACATTTATCAAATATATTATTATTAAACACTGATATTCTATTTTAATCTATTACTATTAATCACTGATAATTTTTTTCTTATACTTATTTAATACATTACTATTAATCACACTATTAATTTTTTTTTATTATTATTAATTTCTATTATTGGTATTACTATTAATTTTTTAATATTACTACTAAGTATTACTATTAAATTATATTATTAGTATTACTATTAAATTATTATTAATATTACTATTAATTTTTCTTTTCCCATTTTAATATATTACTATTAGTCGTTGATATTTTATCCTTAATTAATTCATAGATAAACATAGTATTTTTGTTTAATTGTGTTACCTTTGTTCTATTATTATTTATATTAAGACGATATTTTCCTATACGTACACTATCCTTTGTCACGGGCGCGTAAAGCTTTACGTACCCGTGTGAAACTATTGATAGCGCGTGTTGCAAGCATGTTTGCCCACAGGTAGGATAGACTTATTAGGTTAAGGGTAATCATTCTGAAAAAAGGATCAGAGTAAAATGAAGCTTGTCAACTTTGCAAATTTCAAACAAAGCTATGATCTGAGGATTTTACCGGGCAAAATTAACTTCAGGTATAAACGATTGGGATCATAGATCATAGCTAAAAAAGCCTTTGTGCAGATTCGAAGGATTTACCTGTTTTCATGAAGCCATTTAGCGACAGGTGAATGAAGAAGAAAATCGCAGGTGTACGGTGTAAGGTACATTGCAGGCAATTCAGGATTTCAATTGCTTAAGAGTGAATCCGGAATTGACAGAGTTAACAATCATATTCGTCAACATTCTGAAGAGAGAGATAGCACTATTTATTCTATATGGAGATGACCTAGAAAGGTCAAAAGTTCATCTTTTCGTTTAAGCTAAAAATTTATCAAAATTCTCTCCGGTTAAGCTAATCGTGAATAAACGAGTAGCTTCCATTGCAATTAAATTAGAACAAACAAACAAAGATATAACATTTGACTTCGACAATTTGTTTAAATTAATTTTTTTGCATGTTCAAATATTCGAATCATACTTGACATTACGGATAGTGGACATTCCGGTCATATCGTTCTGCTCTAATTGTCCATGAACTAACATTACTGTCCTTAATAATAAAACATGAAAAAAAGATAGTCACAATGAAAATGAGGTCAAATTGTATATCTCTTTTGATCAGATAAACCGATAATCAAATATTTTCCAATCAGGAATTTGCTTCATGATCAAAAATTTAACCGTCAATAAATTTTTATTATTAACTTGCTAATATGTCATTCTGATTGAATTATCTTTATATGCTTTGTGCTGCAATTCATTTTCAACAAACTCTTTAAATTGATCTTGAAGAAAAAAAAAAAAAAAACAAATTCAGCACTAATCATTATCCGGAAATCCGGAAAATTCATAATTCTTAATGACTTCAATAACAGTGAACAAAGTAGGAAGGAATACTGAAGCCTAGAAAGGAGTACTAGGCTTTAGGCTGTTGGAAAACAATTAACGACCACAAAGATTATTTCAACCTTAGAACGATCTGAACGTATTATCGATTCAAACTTTAGCACCTGATCACCTGCAAAAGGTGTAATTTTGTGATATTCGTCATACCTGAGTATTAAACAGTACGATGTAAACTGCATTACTTTCATTTTTAGGTCAAATCTAAAAGAGATAACAATCAAAGGAAGAGGTTCAAAATTAAAAAATTTTGAAATTAGAAACAATTTCCAGGTTAACTTTCAAATCATACCTGCAGATCATCCCATAAATTCCTCCCTACACAGAATAGAAAAATTGAAATTTTGAAATTTCAAATGAACTGTTATTCAAAAAGTGAATTTGTTTGTCAAACACACCTCGCTAATCCATTCTATCTTACCTGTCATGTAAGAATGTGAAGACACGCACGTAAAATTTGTGACACGTGAAAAGAAGACAATATGTTAAGGACTAAATTCGCTTTGCTAGTGTGACCTTGTGACCTTTTGTGATGTCTGTTTGCAATAGCATTTGTCTACCTTACGCTTGGATCTTTCTAGCTATTAAATTTGCAACTATTTATGTTGCTAAGTTATAAATGAATTAGCATTATTTAACTTAAATAAATAATAATTCGATTCTTTTGTACTATTAACATAGAAGGAAATTTTAAATTTTTAAAAAATATAGGGTGAAAATAAATTTGAAATCATTTCATTCTTTTTTTTTTTTTTATTTTTTTGATATTTGTTAGCTAAGCAAATGATAGAAGAGAAAATACTAATTTAAATTGTTGCATATTATCATATATTTCTTGTTCTCAGGCATATATATGTATGATAATACCAAAAACAAATGAAACCCATAAAAATTACAATAAAAAATATAAAACAAAAATAATTTTGAAAAATTTTTTCTTTCATTTTATCATTTCAAAATTTTCACACTATCATAGATTCAAATTGCTTGTTACCTATTGTAAACATTTTTTTTTCAATAAATGAACATTAAAATTGTAGTACTAAAATAGATGAATAAATTTCAATACTGTAAATTTAGAGGATAATTAATTGAAATGATTATTGCTAATATCCTCCAGGATGCATATCACTTTGGCGCCTATAATCACCGTTGGCGTAAATTGTTCCATCCTCATCCACAACAATTCCTTGAGCTATCCCTTCAAAACCAGTGGTTTTATTGAATTTTTGTCCAAAAATTTGCGTCAAATCATCCATCAATTCCTTAAATAATTTAATAAATGTCATTAATGAAAGTTATTAATTAATTAATTAATTAATTAATTAATTAATCATTTGCAATTAACCTGTAAATATTATTTATAAAATAATAATAAACCTTTGGTACAGTTTGTTCAAATTGAGTAATATCTGGTGTAAATTGATTGTGTAATGTTGGCGCATCAATTGCTTCTTTTATTGTTTCATTGAAAAATAATACTCGAACTATAGGTTTAGCTAAAGCAGAAATTATTTTTGAACCACCAGATGCACCAGCTACCATTACAATCTAAAATTATTGGAAAAATTTTAACTTAATAAATAAATTTATAGTATTTAAATTTTTGAATTAATATTACAAAAGATGAAAAAATGCTAACATTTCCAGTTTTAGTATTATAAACAATCATTGGACTCATACTACTCATTGGTTTCTTGCCAGGTTCGATAAAATTACTTTCCGATGGTGCAAATCCGAAACCATTAGCCATTCCTCAAAAAATTATTATTCTACAAAAATTATTTAATAATTTTTTTCGTCTTTTCAAATTAGCCTAAAATAAGCTTACATTGATAATCAGTTAGTTGAGGCATTTTGTTAAGCTCAGTTAAAATTACTTTTGCTTTTAATTTTAGATAATTATTTTTTAATTAGACTATTAGTAGATTAAGCTACCTGGCTTTAATGATTGTAAAAAGTAAAAATTGCAAAAAAGTAGTATCAAATGTGATAATTAACGATAGAATGAATATTTGTTGTCGTTTCATTATGCTTAAAATTTACAACCATAATTTCAAGTATAAGTACTTATACTTATACTTAGTATAAGTACATAACTTTTAGTATAAGTATATAATTTTAGTACGTTAACTTTAATAATAAGTAAGAAAATTAGACTATTTATTACCCGGCGTAGAAAAATCGTCCATTTCATCATTAAATACAACACCCAAATCAACAGATTGTACAACTGCGCCAAACCTATAATAACTCTTATTTCTCTCTTAGTATAATTTACGAAAAAAAAAAACAAAAAAACAAAAACAAAATTATATAATTATTTTGAAATAATAAATAAATCAATGTAAACATTCATCTAATTGATAATTTAATTTATAATTTAATTTATTTTAATATTGTTCAAAAAATAATATTTTTTTTTAAATAATATTTAATATTTACCATCGATTAACAGTACTTGTACTTGATACACCATTACCCATAGAATCTAATACCGAAACATGTGATGTACCATGATCATTTAACTAAAACTTTTATTAATTTAAAATTTTTTTTATTAAAGAGAAATATGAGATAAAAATATAATTCAAAATTTATTTCATTTTATTTTTATTAAAGAGAAAATATTGAAGAAAAGATAATAATGAAATTAGTTAGCAGTACAATTAGGTGATAATATTAGCTAAAAAATGATTTATTAATTGCAATTATGAGCATTTTTAAATCAGTTCAATAAGATTTACTATTAAAGAAGAAATGATTTCAAATGAGTATTTTTAAGATCAAAATTAACACTGATAAAATCAAAATAGCACTTATATGATAACAGAATAAACTCAAATGATATAGTTAAATGCTGATAATTTTTTTTTGCTTTCTCATTTAATTAATTATTTTTGACTCTAATTAGCCTAATTAGTCTTACCTGTTCCTGAATCTCACCGTAGTATTCTGTTGGCTGTGTTTTATTGAGCATTCTCGAGAATATCCAATCTGTGTATGCTTTTGTTGTCATATTCTTTGCAAGCTCTTTAGCCTCTTTCACAAAAGCTTCATCACCTAATAAAAAAAAAATAAATAAATAAATAAAAATAAAAAACGGAGAATTTAGAAGAATGACAGAAAGTAAACGTTTCCTTACAATTGTCATTTGGTCACTTTTTCTCATTCTCATCCGTTCAAATTTACGAAATGAATATTTTATGCAATGATGCTATTTGATAAATATGTTAAATGATAAATGAACTTTTAAAAATACTCCTCAAAATTATGTCAAACTAACTAACCCATAAGTGTTCGTTGCGCATATGCAAATTTTTGCGCCTCCAAAAATCGATGATAAAAGAGTGGATCACGTTTTAATACCTCTTTGCTTGTTTTAGATCCATAAAAGCCTAAAAAATGTAACAATTTTTTAATTTTTTAAATTAGAATAACAATTAGTTAAACTTTGAATAGCAATTTTTCATTCAACCGGAACCGGAAATTATCATCAGATCAGTAGCATAAATAAAATTTCCTTAAATTGTTAACAAATTAGCAGTAATATTAGAATTAAAAAAAAAAAACTGACGAGCCATGAGTGATATGATTAGCTGAGTAACTGCAAATGAGGAAGGTGGTGGTGGACCACACATTGCTAGATCATCTGAGAAATGATCATTGATCAATGGTTCCTCATGTACTGTTGGCTTAAATTGCGCGAAATCATCCAGCGTAATAATTCCACCTAAATTAGTCATTAAGCTTCGTAAATAATTCGAATGTAAAATGTATTTCAATACTGAATGCTAATTAGTTTGCCTCAAAAATGACTTTAATCAAAATAGAATAATTAATAATAATTAATATAATTATAATAGTAAAATAGAAAATAAAGTTTAACTTAATTAAAACTAAAATAAAAAAAGTTAAAGTAAAGTTTAACTTAATTAAATAATCTTAAAAATCTATTGTCATACTATTTTTGTTAATATATCTTTCTTGTTTTTTTCTCTTTTTTTTTATGCTAATTAGTTTGCCTCAAAAATGATTTTAATTATTTTATTTTATTTACTTTAATAAACAATTTTGCCATTTTCTATTCCATTTACTTTAATAAACAATTTTGTAAAGTGAAAAAGAAAGAAAAGAAAAAATTTAACAAACACTAACCATTATTTTTAATTTCTTCGACTAATGCTTTGGCTATATTACCACGATAGAAAAGTTCCACTGGATCAGAGCTAAGTGCAAGCCTTTCTAATGTATTACCTAATTCAGGTCGTTTGATAATATCACCAGCAACAAATACTTTATCAGTAACATTATTAATCCAACTTCTATAATTAAATTAAATGGGAAAAAAACGAGAAAAAAAAACTTTACGATATAACTTTAATACTATGATATAACATTTTGTCAGTTTTTAATTTTATCATTCAAATGATATATCATTTTGATAACTTTTAATTTTATCACTCAAATGATATGCCATTTTGTTAGTCTTTCATTTTATCACTCAAATGATATATCATTTTGTTAGTCTTTAATTTTATCACTCAAATGATACACCATCTTGTTAGTTTTTAATTTTATCATTCAAATGATATATCATTTTGATAAGTTTTAATTTTATCACTCAAATGATATACCATTTTATTAGTTTTTAATTTTATCACTCAAATGATATACCATTTCGTTAGTCCTTAATTTTATCACGCAAGTGATATACCATTTTGTTAGTTTTTAATTTTATCATTCAAATGATATATCATTTTAATAACTTTTAATTTTATCACTCAAATGATATACCATCTTGTTAGTTTTTAATTTTATCATTCAAATGATACATTATTTTGATAGTTTTTTTTTTTTAATTTTAGCATTGAAATGATTTATTAAAAATGAACTCACTTCATAGAAGGTAATGTCCTAAAATGTTTCTCTTTAACACCAAGGACATAACCAAGGTACTTTGACACAGGTACACCATAACGACATAAATCAATGGATGGTTTTATCAGATCGTACCATGATATCTTACCACTACCAAAACGTTTGAATGCAAGCCAATATCCGGCAATTTCACCTGGTGTTGCTATAGCACGAAAACCTTAAAATTAATCATTTACAATGGTACCAGAATAAAATGACCTAAATGACCTAATATATACTCACATTTTTCAAAAAAAAAAAATAATAATATTTAAGTTTTTTTTTCGGCAATTTCACCTGGTATTGCTGTAGCACGGAAACTTTAAAATTAATCATTTACAATGGTACCAAAATAAAATGATCTAAATGACCTAATATATATGTTTTTTTTTTTTTCAAATAAAAAAAATAATGTTTAAGTTTTTTTCTGACAATTTCATTTGGTGTAATCATTTATAATGGTACCAGAATAAAATGACCTAGTATATATACTTTTTCAAAAAAAAAAAAAAGGTTTAATCTTTTTTTAAAATTAAACAATTCTAAATTTACCATATTTAGAACCAAATTCATCATTAATAAACATATCACGAAAAGCATTCTTAGGTGCTGTTTCTCTAGCATCAATAACAGTGCATTTCTCTTCACTCCTAAAAAAAAAAAAAATTCATTTTTCATTTTTTTTCTTGCATTTTAATTTTATTTTTTAACTATAAATAATTGAAGAGATTTTTATGATAGATATTTTATAAATTGTTATTCATTGAAAAGTTATTTTTTTAAACATAAATTTTTAAACTATTAGAGAAATGGCTAGTTTAATAATTGTTAGTTAATTTAGTAATAATCCAGAAATATCTCATTAGTTGGTGTGTTTCGTTTTTTTTTTTTTTGAAATGTTTTTTTATAATTCTTTTTTAAAATGTGTCTTGTTTTTTTTTTAAATTTTTTTTTAAATAATACTTTTAATTAATACCTATTATATAAAGTCATAATAAAACCACCACCAATTCCACTGCTTTGAGGATTAGTAATACCAAGGCAAAACATTGAAGCAATAGATGCATCAATTGCATTACCACCTCGGATCAAAATATTTCTGTAACAAATATAATAAATACTTTTTTTTTTAAAGTTTCAAATTATTGAACAAAAATTAAATATTTTAATTTTTGTCTAATTAACAATTAATTAATTTTGTAAAGCAATGACAATTAGATGAGACAAATTTCGGGCAATGAAAAAGATGAAATATTCATTCAGTACTTATTCAATTGATACTTTTTTTTTAATTAAATGTAATTTTCTAATATTGTTAACATTTAATTAAAACATTATTTAACAAAATTAAAATTTATTTCCATGTTTAATTTAGAAAAAAACTCATGAAAAATTGCACAATTTTCATAACGAACCATATTTAAATTTGAAATTGAGACTAATTCCAATTTCAAATTTATTTCGATTTATAACTTTTTATAACCTTTAATTTGTTTGTTTGTTTGTTTTTGATTTATAACGACTAGTTAGATTATTATTGAAATTTAAGAATTTTTACTCTTAAATTTTTTTGTTTTAAAAATTTCACATTACTCTAATTATAATACAATTGTTGAATACAATTAATTAATTAATTAATTAATTAATTAATTAATTACCTGCCAATTTCACTGCATAAACCATGATCACAAGTAACTGCAGCATTTGTATATTTTCCCAAATAACTATCAGAAGGTGGTGGCCATGAATATTCCCTATGTAATTGTTCCTCATTCTAAAATTATTATTGCTTTATTAAGAATTAAAAAAGTAATAATAGATAAAAGTATCAATTTAAATTATCTTTAAAAATTATTAAAGTAAATACTATTCAATGAAAAAGAAATTAAATACTTACCATTTTCTGAAAGGCATAAATTAATTCAGTGAAAAAAGTCACTAAAATAAATATCCTAAGTAACATTGTCATAATAATTATTCAATATCTGAAAAAAAGAAAAAATTACAATTAATTGAAAAACTTTTTCTAAAACATTATTTTAAATTAGCAATTAATTAATAACAAATGCTTTAAAAAAATTACAGATTAAATTTTTTTCTTTTTTTTGGAAAATAAACTATAACTTTTAGAAATATCTTATGCTAAAGATATTTCTCAATTTTTTAAATTATTTTTTTTTTGTTTTCTAGCAACAGTTATCATCCAATTTTGTAATATTAAAATAGCAGATGGACTAGTCAATAAGATGAACTACAAAAAGGAAATGTTGTTTTGGTGACAAATTTCAACTGAGAATTTTAAGTGTTAGAAAAAAAATTCATTGATGATGCAACTATACGATAACAAAAAAATGTTGTGCACAAATATGCTCAGAAATTGAATGTTATGTTGACATTTAACAATGTTTTTCAAATTGTTCATTTGAAACTACTAGAAAAAGAAAAAAAAAAAAAAACTGAAGAAGTGCATGCAAGGTGCACGTGTATTTATAGGTGGCAATAAATAAACATATATACATGTGCATGCATGCATGCAAGCATGCAAGAGATCATTCTTTTACGAACTTAATCACTGATGAATATATTGCAAAATTGATCGTTTAACGATTGATGAGATATTAATAAATAATAATTAGTAATTAGTTAATAATAATAATAATAATAATAATAATAATAATAATTGTATATGAATTTAAAAAGTGATGAGAAAAAAATAAAACAAAGTTTAGTTTATTTAATGATAATTAATCTATTATTAGATACTTTCATATAAAATTAATTTAACAATAGTTTACTGATATGAATTTAACCAGTTATATCTATTTCTACTGATCTATTTTTGTTTGTATCCATCTTTGTGATAACCTTAAAATCATCTGATTTTTACGGAAGTTTTTTGTTTAGTTTATTGTTAGATAGATATTATCATTCGATTGTTTGTTGATTTGTTAGGAAAATTGCATGTAGTTTACTGATGAAAAGATATAATCATTTGTAATCATTTATGATCGCTCTCCTTTTTATGCCATTTTGGAAAAATTCTTTAATTCTATTTCTATTTTCTTTTATCAATAGTAGCAGTAATGAGAAAGAAAAAAAAATTTTTTTTTTATCATAATCAGATATTTTAATTTAATAAGTAAATAATATTTTATTATTTTAATGAATGATTTTAACTGAATAAAATAAACAATCTTCTAACACTGATTAAAATGAAACATCAAAGTAATGAAAAAGTTATTTAAGGAGAAATGATTGCAAATTGATAGACATTAATTTCGAAATTTTTACATGAAATCGAGAATTTACTGCAATGTGTTCGTGTTGCACAATCAAATAACTTAGGAAATTAGCACTGGGCAGATGATTCATTGCTAAATTTCAAAATTTTTATTAGGAAATATTGTTGAATTTCAAAGCTTTTTTTTCTTTTTTTTTTAAAGTTTTCACAACATCAGAAATCATAGCTAATGGTATGAATCAGTAATTAAATTGAACATTTAACATTGAAAAATATCTAGGAGAGGAAGACTGGAAATGATAAATAACATACGACAAAATGTTCATTGACAAAATGTTGAGTTGACATTAATGAAATTAGCGATTGTTAAAAATAATAAATTAATTGAAACTAAGAAAATAAACGCATATTTGGCTAAAAAGTTCAAATAAATTCAATAACAATTTAAAATAAGATGAATGTTAAATAACTGAGTGTGAGAAAAGAAAGGGAATGGAAGAGAAAGGGAGAGAGAGAGAGAGGGAGGGAGAGAGAGAGGAACGTATGAACAAACCTGTTTAGGAAGACAAGTCGACTTGTAATGATGATCTTTTGAAAATTTCTTTTAAAATTGATAATTTTATTGAGAGGAAAAAAAAATATGCAACTATATTATGTTGCAAATTGCGCATTATATTACATTTGCGCAATTATTAATCAATTAATGGTTATTAATTATTAATAATTATTAATTCATTAATAGTTAATCAATTCTAAGTGCATTAATTATAGATGAAAAAAAAAAGTTATTTGAAATTTGTATTTTCTATCATTGCCATATAAAGTTCAACTATTAATTGTAAAGTAGAGCAGAATCATTCGAGATGAATGACCCCAATTGTTGGGATGATTTTCATTCAATTTTTATTAAGCAAAAATAAACTAATTCATTTATCATTTAACACTTAAATAAATAATAAAATTTGTTGCTGTAATTATTTTAAGATTTGATAATTAATATAAACATTAGTGTTATTATAAATTACACTTACTATGAAGTAATTTTTCATAAAACAAAGAGTAATTTTAAAGTATTAAATGAAAGTTTTACTTTATTTTCGCTGTTAATAACTTTTTATGAAGATTGTATTAACAAAAGAAGTGATAAAGGATGTGATAATGATTCAATGATCATAATTCACCGTTATCATTTTCATTCATTCTAGTTCATTTCAATTGTTAATTGTATTAACAAAGAAATAATAACGATTGTGATAATAATTAAATGATCTTATCAATCTTTATCATTTCTATGTCTTCTAATTTATTTCAATGATACCTAACTGATTAGTGATAAAATTTTGTTCAAAATTGTTATCATTTAATAGATTAAATTAATAGCTACACTAAATGATCTCTGAAAAATGAATCATAATTGTGCATTAATAATAATAAAGGATAAAAATTACAATTAATGTTTGTCATTTTAAAGTAAAAAAAGAAAAAGAAGTCACGTTCTTTTTTTTGGATAATTTATTTTTCGATAACTAAATCAACAAATATCTTGATTTTTTTTTTTTTTTTTTTTTTTGTAAAACTTGATTTTATGATAGTACATAGGTATTGAAGAGTGTAATTTTATTTCAATATGTCAAATTTTTTTTTCTTAAATTTACGTTTGTCAATACAGAATCTTTCTAAAATAAATTAACAATAAGAGGCAAAATTTGCAAAATTGAAATTAATAAAAAAGCACAGAAGATATGCTTCTGCTGTAGTACTATCGTAAACTGTTCTTGTTTAAAAGAAAAAAAAAATGAAGAGATTAAAATTGAGTGACTGAAATACAAATGTTTGAAGTTTTATTTTACTATCTAAGAGGAAAAAAAAAGAAAACGACCGGATTTCATTTGTTTGCACAGTACAAAAGTATCATTTGAACAAAAAAAAAACCATTAAATTAAATGCTTACAAAATGGAAATTTCATTTAATGATCTAAAAAAGACAAAAAAAATTTTTACAAACTAAAATGATTGTTGTTTTCAAATATTTCTAATCGTAAACAAAAAGTGGTAGCATGTAAATAGTCTGTCAATATCAATGTTAGAATTTGTTAGTGATATGATTGACATTATGAACTGAGGAGTCATTGAACTTGTCTTCATTCCATTCATTAATGAATGAAAATATTTTCATTCAAGACTTTTATCTTTTAGAACAAAATTGTAAAGTTGTATATTTGTATAATACGAAAGAAAATAAAGTTCAAATCTGTTAAAAAGAGCACAATTTTATTTCATTTTATTGGTTAATTAAATTATTCCGTTAAGGTAAATGCGATCATTTATATCTTATTCTTTTAATCTAATTTTGATCTTTGATTTGTAAAAAAAATGAATCCAATAAAATTTTAATGAGTGATATGGAAATAATGGCTAAAGCTCATCGATGTAAACTATTGAATAAGCAATACATTTGATTCATCTGATAATTAACACACGTCTACTTCGCCTTATCACCATTTTCTGGCAATATCACTATTTCCTGAGACAATTCAATTGACGAACTCCGTGACAGATACGTGAAAACAATGTTACATCAACGGAATGCTTGTGAAAGTTTAGCGTAAGTGAAATATCCGGCGCGGTCATTGAGAAATACAATGGTTTACTAACTCGGGGGACAATGTTTTTGTACAATAACTCCGTCAAGTTGATCATTGCATCAGTCATCTAACGATGACAATGACAATTTAGCAAACCATCTACAAACCTAGGGTTAGGAAACAATTCGCGACAAACGTATCACTGTACAACAATGATATTTTGTTGTGCTGCTTGTTTTGGCCAAAATGAAATTTATTCGTCTCTACGCAATTTTCAAAAAGAATTGAATTTAAATGCATTCTTTCAAATGATGATAAATGATTTTCTTCACACATCCATTGTCAATTTTGTGTATTTTTTTGATCGTATTTATAACACGAGTTTACAAATAGCATAGATTTATACTTGTAATTACCAATTTTAGTTCATATAACTAAAATTTTTTCAATTGCAAATGAAATATTTTACTGCCACATATTATTTCTCGCATATCATCTCAATTCATAATTGTCTATCTCAAAAATTGATATATTTGAAATTAGCATGAAAATGAGAGTATAAAAAGTTTATCGAATGGAAATTTACTATTGATATAACCATGGCAACGTGAATGCCATAAGTTCGCATTGTTAAATGTGTAAATGTTAGAATAAGTTATAGCAATTTGTGAAATATTCACAAATTGCTACAACTATAGAAGAAGACAATAAAATAAGGTGTAAATGTAAATTGTGAGAAAAATTCATAAATATTGGAAATTTTATTTTAGATATTCTTCCTATTTGACATCATTTATGTTAGATATTTGGTCATTAGCACGACAGCAATATTTAGAAGAATGTCAAAAACGAACCGTTCGACAACAAGATGCCATCAATTCATATATCAATTTTACTGGTATTTTTTTTTTCTTGATTTGAATTAGATAGTATTTTTTCTTCTTAGCATAAAAGCTATTGTTAGCTTAGAAACTAACTAATGAAATTCAAAAATTTTGTTGCTATTTTTATGTTGATAATATTTTATCTATGTAATGCTATTCAGTTTATTTTAATGATATTTGTTATCTTTTACAAATTTATAATTCAGTTTTTTTTAGGAAGCGATTTACAAACGAGCGATACTCGTTTAATTATTTGTGGAAGTAAAAATTGTGTGAGTTTTTCGAACATATTAATTGCATTTGTTGGATTAATAAAAAAGAAATTTTTATTTCTTAATTCATTTAATACAAAACAAAAAAAAAATTTGTAAAAGAAAAATAAAGATAAAGTAATTTGTTTGAGATTGATAAGGAAAATTTATCTGATAAATTGATAAGGAAAAATTCTACAAATAGATTTTTTTTTTTCACTTCCTTTTTAAAAGAGTTATTATCAGGATAATTAAAAAATGATTATGTGAAAGGTAATAGAATATAACTATGATGTATAAGAGATATTGGAATATAATTAGGATATGAAAAATATAAGTTTTTTTTTTTGAATATTTTAATTCTGTATGAAAGTAAAAAGAAAAGAATATTTTACAGGGAAAGACATCGATGATATTGCGATTTTTGAATCGAAATGAAGACGCAAAACCAACCATTGCATTGGAGTATACGTACGGACGACGGAATCGAGGTAAGGTATGTGATTTATTTTTCTCTCATAGTAACTTTTCTGATATTTTAATTTCTCTATTTTTGAAAAGCTAACATTTGGGAGATTATTAAGGTGTTAATTAATGAATTGTACAGGTTTAGTTTGCTATGAATGAAATGCACTAATTCTTATTAGCAAATTAATTTTTTTTTAGTTTTTTGTTGTTAATTGATTTTTTTTGTTAATTTGCTAATTAATTTTTTTTATTAGTTTTTTTTGTGTTAATTACTAGTATTAAATTTAAAAAGTTACAGGTGAAAGATGTTGGACATATATGGGAATTGGGAGGAGGAACAAATCTTTATAATCTTCTACAAATACCACTTTCCAGCAATTACATACAGTAAGCAATGGAATTGAATTATTGAATTTCATATAAAAATGTTCTTTGCGAAAGGAAAAAAAAAGTTTTAAGATTTTATTAGGTATTATTTTTGTCTCTTAATAAAAAACACGGATCAATTTCGATTTCTTTTTGATTTACAATATTTGTTCATGATTTCATAACATAATAATTGTTTAGTTTTTGGAAATTTTTCCAGTAATATCTCTGTTAATATTTAAATACTCCTTTATATACTGATATTCAATTAAATTTCTTCTTTAGTCAATGTTCGCTGATAATTGTTATCGACTTAACGGCACCTTTCGATATGTGGAATACATTTTACACTTTACTTGACAATGCTCGTATAATCATTGATAATGAAATGCAACAATCCGTCAAAAAGTCATCTGATAGTTATAAAGTATTTACGGTTGATAAGAAGGCAGCTTTTAAAGATCATAAGGTATGCATTCAGATTCATTTCTTTTGAAAATTTATTCAAGGCAAAATTGACAATGATGTATTACTGATAAGTAGTTATACATGAATTATTACATTTTACCACTTTTTATGAGTTAAAACATATGCTAATTTTAAGTTTAGTGCGCTAGAAAAGTAGTTGCATATTTATAAAAAAATAAAAAAAAAACGAAAAATTTAGAGATATGACATTTAGGTTAGCGAAAAAAAAAATGGCAACACTAAATTTAAAGTTTTGGTTTGACTTTGACTTCTAAACACAAACTAAGCTCTAAAAGTATATATTTCAAACAAAGCAGTCAAGTTAATATATTGAAATAATTTTAGGATATAGAATATATTGATCCTTTACCGATACCATTAATTTTACTCGGTGCAAGATACGACAAATTTCAGGTTGCTATTGTTTTCCGATTATCAAATGAAATGGAAATAGTATCATTTAATAATCCTAAAAATTAAAAAATTTGTTTGCAGGATTTTGAGCCTGAACAACGAAAAATTATATGCAAATTCCTTCGTTTTATGGCTCATACGAATGGAGCTACTCTTGCAGTACAGTTTTATCTACATCATTTCATAAATTAATTTGGTTCTTCTTTTGCTACCTGTAAACAGAACTTTATATAAGAAGCGCACTTTGATTAATTATACCTTTATACATTTTTTCATACATTAATGAGAAAACGATATCATTTGATAGCTTTTGTAAAATATTTTCTTTTAATAGTTTACAATGTATGATGCAGATGTTCAGCAATAAAATGGAGAATTTGATAAGTAAAATTCGAATTCTTATCAGTAGTGTTGTTTTTGGTACTACAGCTTCAAAAACAATCTGCACTGATCATAACAAGCCATTATCAGTACCTCGTGGTGCCGATTCACTAATGGTTCATTTAAATTTTTGCATTTTTCAATTTTAAAAGAAAAAAAAAAACCATAGAGTGATGTTTTATGTTAAGTTAATGATTTATATTGAAATATCAAGATTTAAGTAGGAATTCAGAAAAATTTATATGGGCAAAAATTCAATTTCTTATTAATAGTGTTAAAATTTGGATTAATGAAAAGCATATTTAGGATATTGGAGCACCACCTTTTATCAACTCATCACTATCACTTATTGGAGCAACGAATCCTCGTGATTTGTGGCATGAAGCATATTTGGAGCATTTTCCAACCAAAGTAATCAGATTTTTATTTATTCGACATTTGAATTGAATTCCTTCTAATTACATCATTAGTAGAAACATTGAGTGATTATTCCTTGTGTAATCAGTATTGTTTGAGGAAAAACATAAAGAAAGAGAAGATAATCCGGCTGAAGATGGTCAGCATAGAGAACCGGAAATTGATGAGCTAATTGAACAACGTACCCGGGTATGAAATTTTTCCCATCGAGTATGAAACTTTGCCCACATAACTTTCCCCAATTAATAATTAATATTTTAGGAACTTGAACAATATATACGACATAAAAAGGATCGAGCTGCACTAGAAGGTAAAACAGAACGAATTCCTCGTCAAAATGAACTTTTTAGAAATTTATAGATACAGCATTCATGTTAATTAATTGTGAATGAATGTGTAGTCAATGCTAGAATTGTTAACCAAAAATAATGAAAATGATAGTTTGAGCAATTGGCATGCAACTTTTTCAATAAATGATAACTAACATTTTAGTATCATTTACTCTGTGCACAAGAAGTTATATTTCTTTGTATAAATAAAATTTGAATAAACGAAATTTGAATCAAAGACAGATAGTAATAAAGAAAGTTAATAAAGAAAAAAAAAGTAAGAAAGTAATTTAAAAAAAGTACCAAAAGAAATATATCACAAATGGATTGATAGATTTATGGTATTATTCGATTATATGTATGAAAAAAAAAAGACTTTCATTCATCGATATGAAAAAATAGTTGTCCGGAATATATGCCTATTCATAAAAAGTAATCTGACAGGAAAGAATTATTAAAAGATAAATTTTCATAAAATGAGAAGTCAATGATTAATCAAATAAACGGTGTGATGACCGATTGATCTTTGTAAACTTTTTTCAGATAGTTTTTTCTTATTATCTTCTTCTACAGTTACAGCAATTTGTGAATATTTCACAAACACTTACACATTTAACAATGAGAACTTATGGCATTCACGTTGCCATGGTTATCATAAGTAAATTTTCATTCCATAAACTCTTTATACTCTCATTTTCATGTTAATTTCAAATATATCAATTTTTGAGACAGACAATTATGAATTGAGATGATATGCGAGACATAATATGTGGCAGTAAAGTATTTCAATTGCAATTGAAAAAATTTTAGTTATATGAACTAAAATTGATAATTACAAGTATAAATCTATGTTCGTTTGCTATTTGTAAATTCGTTTAATAAATAAGATTAAAAAAATACACAAAATTGACAATGGATGTGTGAAGAAAATCATTTATCATCATTTGAAAGAATGCATTTAAATTCAATTCTTTTGAAATTTGCGTGGAGACGAATAAGTTTCATCTCGGTCAAAACAAGTAGCATAACAAAATACCATTGTTGTACAGCGATACGTTTGTCGCGAATTGTTTTCCAACCTTAGGTTTACAAATGGTTTGCTAAATTGTCATTGATATCGTTAGATGACTGATGCAATGATCAACTTGACGGAGTTATTGTACAAAAACATTGTCCCCCGAATTAGTGACCATTGTATTTCTCGATGACCACGCCAGATATTTCACTTGCGCTAAACTTTCACAAGCATTCTTTTGACGTAACATTGTCTTCACGTATCTCTCACGGAGTTCGTCAGTTGGATTATCTCAGGAAATAGTGATATCGCGGAAGATTTCAACACGACGAAATGGACATGTCTGACAAGCGAATGCTTAACTATGGATTCAAATGGATCAAAAGTATTGATCACATTAATGGACCTCAGCTATTGTTTTCATACCATTCACTGAAATTTTACTGAATTCATGTTTTACAAATCAAACATCAAAATTAAACTAGAACAACAAAATATAAATGGTTGCGTTTGACAACAAAATATAAGAAACAAAATGTATAGTTCAATAACTCATATTTTCATAATCAACAATACAAACTATGTGCTGAAAACAGTGGGCGAATTAGTAACTGATAAAAACAAAACAAGCCGCAAAAGGTCAAAATAGCACATAGGTCTAGAAATCAAATAATGATGAGGCATGCTAGCAATCGTAGGATTTTGCTAACGTCATTGAGATTGCCCAGAGACCGTAATCCACAAATAAGAATAGAACAGCAAAAATCCTGGTAAATCTCATTTAGGTCTTTCAGTACGTACTGATGAATACGACACAAAATTTAATTGTCAATTTTCCCCAAACGGTATGCCATATCGAAATATTTTCGGGGAACGAAACATCAATAAACAAAGATATTACAATATAAACGTTATCGTTAGAGAATGCGGTATTTAATTAGTAATCTGAACACTGATAAACTGTTAATTTATTTACATCCTGTAATAAAATCAGTAACAAATAACCATAAAACTTTAATCTTTTATCGTAGACGCCCAGACGTCCATTCAGTGGTAAGATTCGAAGAGTGAAATGGAATTTACATTACAACGATATATCAAATGAAGCGACATACTGAAGTCTCAACAAATTATGATATCATTCTATAAGATAATATTTCTCTTTAATGTTACCGCATCCTAACAACCTGAAAAAAAGACAGTCTGGAAAGACTGAATAAGCAAATGATGTAAACCTGTTACAGTGTAATAAAATGAAATGCTCAAACATTTCAGGTTGAATCAATTACATTTCTTCACATATTTTGCTTTCTGTCGTTCAATTATCTGCAAAATTCCATGTGATAAAATTAAATAAGTTAATTTTTTCATTTAATTTCAATGCCTTTTTTCCAGCAATATATTCCGTAAAAACCTCTACCCATTCGTGAGAAATAAAAAACAACATTTGACATGTTGAAACCAAAACTATTATTTTCCATTAAGCAGCAACTTATTCCAATGATCAAATATTACCTCTTGCGGGACAACTTTCATGTCGTAAGCCAAACCCAAGAAAAACAGTATGTCGATGAATAACTTTGTGACATTGAAATGAAGCACATATTCGGATGTTCGATAGTCTTGCGGAAAAGTGTGATGATAGTTATGACCGCCTTCACCCATTGCCGTTACCGCTAACTGCAAGTAAACATCACTACTTACCAATAGTAAATTTCTAATTACAGCAAAACCAATTTTGTGAAAAGTAATAAATTGAAATTGGCCAAGCAAACGCCACGGTAAAATATATAATATAAATGCATGCACCGATACTAGTGAAAATTTTGTATGCCAAAAACGTGATGGATGAGCAGTAGCATTGATTTCTTTCGCAAAAAAGATGACATTAAACAGGTCCGAAAATGATTAATAATTTCTAAACTGACCCATAATGATTCAACAGGTGTTATATTCGGATTATAAGGCCTGAAGCCATATTTGTGTGCCAACGAATTGATCAGCCATGTACCATGCAGAGTAGAACAGTATCTAAGATATGAATATGAACCATCTTACTTGACCACAATAACACCCAGAAACAAATCAATAAATTTTTTCCCGCAAATCAGATTTTTTAACAAATGAAAAACTAACCTTAGTAATGTGCAAGTATAAAGAGCGACCATGAACGATTCCCCCCAAAAATACATCGGTACAAAGGTTGGCACAATAAACCAAGCAAATAGTACTGTTTTTAAGTAGTGTCTAAAATAAGAGTTAGAATTAGTAAATTAAATTAAACGGAAAACAAAGCAAAATAATTAAATTACAGAATTTCTATTAATTGTTAAGGGTTAACTATACACTTAACTATATACTAAGGTTGCAACGTTATCACCTATTTTACCTTTTTTAGCTCACATCCGTCTATGTATTATGCATGTTTTCCGGAAAACTGGTTACACGAAAGCAAAATTAAATACAGATTCTTTGACCATTCATTTATGAAAATTGTAGTAATAAAGTAGAAAATGAACCTTCTCTGAAATGCAAGTATAGGATCGTTGAATAAATCACTCAAATCTAATTGGGAGCCTTTTCTTTTCACTTCCGGATGTTTACGAACCATCAACCAACCCATATGAGCGAAAAACATTCCTCTATAATATAACATTCAAAAAGTCAAATAAAATGGAAAATACATTTATTGCTTTTTAGTCATGAAATTTGAATTATTGCTGATGTAAATTGATGAGAAATAGTGAGGAAAACGATGAACTAACCTACCTTGTGGTGTTGTGCGGGTCAGCATCAGTATCTGTCCATTTGTGATGACAACGATGGTCTCGCGACCACTCAATTACATCATTCTAAACTCAATAATATAAAACAAATTGAAAAAGTGCAATGGGACAACTCAGAATTCGAACGATATCGATGCATTTAACAGAAAAATACAAAAGAGATACTGCCGAATAGATGAATAGATACTTGCCTGGAAAGCCATACTGTTGCAAAACATCAAAAACAGTCGAGCAGGCCATCTGGCCTTGTAACTTCGATGAGACCAAAGACGGTGTGCCCCAGCAGTGATACCCATAACGCCCATTAGCCAACAGGCACAATCTAAGACATAAAGAGACGTTATGAACCAAAAAGCTATCATTAAACAAAACATTGGAATATGAAAAACAGTACTTTAAACTGAAATTAATCATTCTATAAGAAAGACAAACAGAACTTACACCAAAATAAGGTTGGCCATTTGGCGAGGAAAATAAACTGATAAACACCGACCAGTGATGCAACATGAAGAGCCGAAAACAGCGCCACATTCCTCCATACAATTTGAGTTTTGAATTTAATCTGCAATGCAAAAATCAAAATATTTAATGCTAGCTAAAAAAATACTACGTGGTCCGAACAGCACATAACTCTTCATTTCGTCCATGGACACATGTTCGAAAACTTTGCTTATCTTCCTCAAACATTGCTGAACTACAGCAACTCACAATACCGAAGGTTTAACTGTACATCTGTCGCGGGATCTACCTGGGATTTTCCTCAGGAAATTTTCCTCTAGTATGGATTATTCACATCTGTAATCTTGCCGCCTTATACAACGTTCAAAATAATTGCCCTTCGAGCAGTCCAATAAATGGAATCAAATAATCTGTGATCGCTGGCAAATCCAAAAAACCTTTCGTAACTCCAAACGATCAGAAAACAATCAATCAATTAATCGTTGAGAGTGAGATGATAACAACGCACTCCCAACCCGCTCTTCCCCGCTCGCCTGTCTTTCCTTTCAAACACTTCTCTTTCCTCTATTTCGCAATGTTGCAAGAGGTAACTTTTACCCACCCCATCTCTCCCTTCCCGCATTTCATAAGAGATAACAAAAAGGGATTACTTACCTGTTTGGAGTGCTCGCTAACTTCTTTAATTTCATCATTATCGACAGCGAGGAACTGTTCTTGAACAACTTTCATTGTCTCCAAGTCCACCTCATCCAAACAATTATCAGTGGCAGCTTCTACCATAGCAGTTTCTGTTTCCGATACCATTTTCCACTGCGACACAATCGTTAAATATATTTCCTTCAAATTTTACTCACATTTGATAAACTTTCGAGCAAAACATATGCCAAGCTAGTTTGCAACATTCACATTTGCGCATATGCGCTGTTTTATGATGACATAACAAAGGTTCAAATGACACAATATCAAGCTGTTTTGAAATATGATCTTTCTTTCAGCCATTATATCATGAAGCAATAGATGACAGAAAGGACAATGACAGCAACAACAATAGTACAACTATCTTGAAACCATAAAGCTACAATTTGTATATCCAAAAGATCAAAGGTCAACTAGTCGTGAGAACAAATCTATGCCTAATTTGAAAACAAAAAAAAGAAACTAAAATGGACAAATAAAAGTAAATGAAAATTGCAAAAGAAGTAGTTTTCTACAAGTAAACGACAGTTGACAATGACAGAGGACGACGTAATCTTTGGTTCAATTTAGTTGACGACACGATCTGTCTTCGACGATAGGAAATAGTGTCACCGCGATAGAATAACCAACGACGACAGCTCTCTCTACAGCTTATGGTATCCTCCAAAGTAAAGCGCTAAATGAAACATTCAATCGTTTGTCTGTCTGTCTGTCCCTCTGTCTGTTCGTCTGTCTCTCTGTCTGTTCATATATCCTTCAATTTCTTCTGCTCTGATTATATATGTCTTCCATTTTTTACTAACAAATGATTATGTTTGATCATTTATATGCATATACCCTTTCTTCCATTGGTTTTCTGTCTTTCACGTTGCATTGCTAACGTACGTCACTCTCAGATAGATACCCGTGTGCTGGGTAAATCTCTTTCCTTTTTCCTAATAGTTACCCATTCATCAACTAATAATTCTTGATGAGTTAAAATTGTATTTCCAAATTTGCTACAAAAGAATATAAAGCATAATCGATAATGAACATCAAAGTTGTTTCACTTCATTTTTTCATTTTCCTCTCTCTCCCTCTCTCTCCCTCTTTCTCCCTCTCTCTCTCTCTCTCTGTTTCCTCATTTCTATATTTTGTACTGATTAACCTTTTGACCTCATCACCATCATCATCACTCATATTATAAATATAAATAAAAATAATTTTACATTGCACACAATAAATTAAGCTTTTTGCTTATCAAATCAATCGATTAGATCAATCAATCGATTGATAATTTCTTCACAAAAAATCAATATTTACAATTAAATGAATTTGGTTAGTAAAAAATTGATCGAAATGAATACCTGGCTAATTTCTTAAGAAGAAAAGAAAAAAAGAGAGAAAAAGAAAACTAAACTTTATTAATTGTTGTATAAATTATTGTTATCAGTGAAGAGAAATTATTGATAACAACTTTATCACGTTCACATTTATTTTATTTCTCTTTTTTTTTTTTTAAATTATCACGATTACAACTACATTTATGATTGCAATTGTCATACGAAATTTTAATGTAACATATTGATTTTAATGATATCATCATGCTCATTCCAATCATTTTAATTGTTGTAATATAAATGTTTAGAAAATATGAATCATAATTTTTTTTTTTTATGTATCAAATCTAATCAAAAATAAATTGATGCAATGATTAATTGAGATCTAAAATTGTTTCCATCAATCATATGGCATTATCTGTTGAAATATTTATTAATCCTACTTCTTTCCCATTTATCTTTTATTGAATAAATAAACAAAAAAAAAACGAATCATTCAAGAATGTAATTAATAAGAATAATTTTAATTAAATCATTGATAGTAATTAGTAGCAATAATCACTAACATTTTATATAATACATTGTGCATTATTATCATAGTTTAATTAATGAATTGAATTAGTTTAAACAAAGTTTAATTAGTTGAATTAATTTAGCAAAGATTGCCAAAACTAATAATGAATAAAGTACATTTATAATTTTTCAGAATTTAAGTAGTAAATTTAAATTCTGTTTTTCTAGGTAATTTAGGATGAAATATCAATGAAGTTTATCTTTTTATTATTTCCTAACAAATGCAATAATTGCCAAACAAATATAGTCATGTAATTTCTTGATATCTCAATTATCAAAAAATTCTTTAGCAACTCTTTTTAGTATTCAAAAAAATTTTTAACACGGATTTCATCATTCATTTATGAGCATTATTAATTCAATTAATCATTTAATGAATTATTAAATTAAATATTACAGAAGGATTTATTTCATTTGAAACTAACATTTGTTTCACCTATAACTGTTTATTATTATTGTTATTATTATTTTCTAATCATAATTCAAAGAAGAAAAAAAAACAATCGAAATATTATTTATTGATTGACAATGAAAGGTTAATGCTAAATTATTAGTAAATAAATTAGATATAATAAGTAAAGTAAAACTTACGTTTCTTTGAATTAAATATAATTGTTTTTTTTTGTACTAATTAATTTAAACTGTATAAGAAATGTTATTGTTATTAGTTTATTGTTAATATCGTAGATAATCAAATTTAGAATAGTAATTATAAGATATAAAAAAAAAAAATTAAAATACAATAATATAGGAAAATGAAAGTAATGCAGAACGAATGTTAGAATCAGAAATTTTTTTTTTTTAATGGTAAAAGAATGCCTCAGTAGAATAAACATTTATTTTTATATATTGTAAATAAACAATAAAATAAAAAATTGGAATTTATATTTAACTTTCTCAAGATTGATATATAAGGTTTTTTTTTTTAAATTAACTTCAAATTAACTTTTTACATGTTGCAAGTAATATTTTACAATGTTTACAAATAAACTTTTTACAAATAATATTTTACATGTTTAAATTTAAATAACAAATTTATCATTTTGCATGAGAAAATGTTGTAATTAATTTTTGTGTGATGTGATCAATCCAAATCCTTTTTATTTACAAAATGTTTTATATAAAAAATAATTTTATTGCTTTATACATAATACAATTTCAATTTTTCAATAAAATTACCATTATGAGACATAATTATTCAATTAATTTTCTTTTAGAGAAATTAATATTGTTATAATCTCAAGAAACTTTGAAAAAAAAAATTTGAAATAGTTAAATAACCTAAAAATGATCACTATATCATTCAGTATAGCTTACCTTAACACATTACGCCTTTTTTAATTCAATTCCTTGAATTTCTATTAATCCATTATGTTTCACTTTTTAAAACATTTGAAACTTTTTAAAGCATTTAAATTTCTTTTTTTTTTTCAAGCACAAATATTTATTTAGGAGAATTTTTTGACAAAATAACTATTATGAGACATAATTTTATTCAATTAATTTTCATTTAGAGAAGCAATAAAAGTTAGTATTGCTATAATCTGAAGAAACTTTCGTTCTGTCGAATTAATCGAGAGGCAATTCGAGTGTTAACACTATTTTGCTACATTTATATGTTCACAAAAAGTTTTCATCAAATTGAAAACTAAAATTTTCACAAATAAAAGCTCATCCTTAGACTCATAATAATAATTCATTTGAAGTTTGTTGACTTTTTAAAAATTAAGTCAATGAGAGAGAAAATAATTGAGAACACGAATTACATTCATTTTTGATCTTACCTATTGCAAAAATTTACTGCAAATTATCCGATCGACTTCTGAGTTAGCATTTTGGTTTCCTCAAAATAAAAGAGAAAGAGAGAGAGAGAGAAGAAAAACAGAAAAGGTTTTTTGTGAACAGATTAATCTGTATTTGTCCAGAAAAGAAAAAAATGCTTTCAAAACTATTATTTTTGGCAAAATTTAAAAAAAAAAAAAAACTCTTATTGCTAAAAGAATAAATTGATAATATAGCAAAACAGAAGAATAAATATTTTGAATATAAATAATGAATTCTTAATCAGTAAAAATTCTACGCAAATTAGATTTGTGCGTTTTTTAGAAAATACAATTTAAACATTTTATGACACAATGAATGAACACTGCTACTTTATCGAAAAAAAAGAAAAAAAAATCGGAAATAGCAAAGTTTGATTGAAGAAAGAGCAATGAAAAAATGTTGAAATTATTTAGTGAATGTGTTTGAAAAGAGAAAAATAATCTGTTCAATTAGTTCCATTCAACGTTTTTGATTTATACAACTGCTACACTGTTGAAGAAAAAGATTTAGTGGTATATTCTCCCTGTTGTTATCATTGATAATAACTTTTTCAATATTTCTTGTATCACTGATAAAAATAACCTTACTGGTATTTCTTATATGATACCGTACAATATCACTGATAACAATACCTTTATTGACATTTCTTATATGATACCGTCAATATCATTGATAGCAATACCTTCATTGATATTTCTTATATGATACCGCACAATATCACTGATAACAATACCTTCATTGATATTTCTTATATGATACCGTCAATATCACTGATAACAATACCTTCATTGATATTTCTTGTATGATAGCGTACAATATCACTGACAACAATAACTTTATTGATATTTCTTATGTGATACCATACGGCATCACTGATAACAAACTTTATTGATATTTCTTATATAACACCATACGGTATCACTGATATCAAACTTCATTGATATTTCTTATATGATACCGCACAATATCACTGATAACAATACCTTCATTGATATTTCTTATATGATACCGTCAATATCACTGATAACAATACCTTCATTGATATTTCTTATATGATACCGTCAATATCACTGATAACAATACCTTCATTGATATTTCTTATATGATACCGTCAATATCACTGATAACAATACCTTCATTGATATTTCTTATATGATACCGTCAATATCACTGATAACAATACCTTCATTGATATTTCTTATATGATACCGTAAAATATCATAGTTACACAATAATAGGAAAGAAATGATTTAAGTAAATATGAAATTATACCAACAGTTCACTCTAAATGTTCATCAATTCATCGTACTTTCGCTTTCTAACTATCATTCTTCTTTCATTTTAATACTATTATTGCCACTGTTAAAAGTGAATTAAGTATGTGAGTTTGAGTTTAAACTAAATTGTAGTTTGTTATATCAAAAAAAAAAGAAATTGAGCTCAGACAATCATTTTAATTCTTTACGTAATGGACGTTGGCTTACAACAAAGAGCTATCATTGCAGTAATTTGATTAAGTAAAGAGCTGTCACTCTTAAATGATCTTTCCTCATTATAAAGTGAGACTTTAATCTATGTCATTTGCTTATAAGAGTGGCTGTCAAGTTTGACAATCTTTGCAATATTTCAATATTTGCAAGTAAAATTTATAGCAAATAAAACTAATTTAAACAAAGAGCTTTTCAACATTTTAACCTTGTTAAACTGGAAAATTTTAAGAGATAAATTGGGAGCACTTTACAAAATATTAATCAATGCACATATTCTCTGTTAACAGATTGTAACATTTTCAATAATGTAGATAAACTTAGTCACAATTGAAAGATAAGTGTTGGTTAAATAATTTCTTAAAATTGTAAAAAAAAAAAAGGAAAAAATCGCCATAAATTCATATTACATTTAAATTTCTAACATTACAAGATTTTGTTGATTTAATACAAAATCACTTAAACTACTTCAACATAAGTATTATGGTTTTCCAACACACATAACTGATTACATTTTTCGATTTCGCTGATAATTGCACTTTCCGGAAGAGTTCATTTCGTTTCAACTTATTCTTAATAATACAGAAGATGGATAATATGAGGAATAAGTAATCTCAGTTCATTCTATTCAACTGATTCATTAAGTATCTGAAGCTATGCTTAACTGTCCCTTATTTCACAAATAATTCTTCCAGGTACTATTTGTGGAATTGTTAAGTAAATAAAATAGTAGTTACAAGAACGAATCATGAATAATTCAGTTCAACTCAACATTTAATCAGTAGCAATGCCTATTGCTAATCATAAATCGTCTTTATCACTATTCCTATCATTTTTTATGGCGAATACGGTATAAAATTTAATTGTGAATTTTTCCCAAACGATATGCCACATCGAAATATTTTCGGGGAACGAAACATCAATAAACAAAGATATTACAATATAAACGTTATCGTTAGAGAATGCGGTATTTAATTAGTAATCTGAACACTGATAAACTGTTAATTTATTTACATCCTGTAATAAAATCAGTAACAAATAACCATAAAACTTTAATCTTTTATCGTAGACGCCCAGACGTCCATTCAGTGGTAAGATTCGAAGAGTGAAATGGAATTTACATTACAACGATATATCAAATGAAGCGACATACTGAAGTCTCAACAAATTATGATATCATTCTATAAGATAATATTTCTCTTTAATGTTACGCATCCTAACAACCTGAAAAAAAGACAGTCTGGACTGAATAAGCAAATGATGTAATACAGTGTAATAAAATGAAATGCTCAAACATTTCAGGTTGAATCAATTACATTTCTTCACATATTTTGCTTTCTGTCGTTCAATTATCTGCAAAATTCCATGTGATAAAATTAGTTGAAATAAGTTAATTTTTTCATTTAATTTCAATGCCTTTTTTCCAGCAATATATTCCGTAAAAACCTCTACCCATTCGTGAGAAATAAAAAACAACATTTGACATGTTGAAACCAAAACTATTATTTTCCATTAAGCAGCAACTTATTCCAATGATCAAATATTACCTCTTGCGGGACAACTTTCATGTCGTAAGCCAAACCCAAGAAAAACAGTATGTCGATGAATAACTTTGTGACATTGAAATGAAGCACATATTCGGATGTTCGATAGTCTTGCGGAAAAGTGTGATGATAGTTATGACCGCCTTCACCCATTGCCGTTACCGCTAACTGCAAGTAAACATCACTATTTACCAATAGTAAATTTCTAATTACAGCAAAACCAATTTTGTGAAAAGTAATAAATTGAAATTGGCCAAGCAAACGCCACGGTAAAATATATAATATAAATACATGCACCGATACTAGTGAAAATTTTGTATGCCAAAGACGTGATGGATGAGCAGTAGCATTGATTTCTTTCGCAAAAAAAGATGACATTAAAAAGGTCCAAAAATGATTAATAATTTCTAAACTGACCCATAATGATTCAACAGATGTTATATTCGGATTATAAGGCTTGAAACCATATTTGTGTGCCAACGAATTGATCAGCCATGTACCATGCAGAGTAGAACAGTATCTAAGATATGAATATGAACCATCTTACTTGACCACAATAACACCCAGAAACAAATCAATAAATTCTTTCCCGCAAATCAGATTTTTTAACAAATGAAAAACTAACCTTAGTAATGTGCAAGTATAAAGAGCGACCATGAACGATTCCCCCCAAAAATACATCGGTACAAAGGTTGGCACAATAAACCAAGCAAACAGTACTGTTTTTAAGTAGTGTCTAAAATAAGAGTTAGAATTAGTAAATTAAATTAAACGGAAAACAAAGCAAAATAATTAAATTACAGAATTTCTATTAACTGTTAAGGGTTTAACTATACACTAAGGCTGCAACGTTATCACCTATTTTACCTTTTTTAGCTCACATCCGTCTATGTATTATGCATGTTTTCCGGAAAACTGGTTACACGAAAGCAAAATTACAGATTCTTTGACCATTCATTTATGAAAACTGTAGTAATAAAGTAGAAAATGAACCTTCTCTGAAATGCAAGTATAGGATCGTTGAATAAATCACTCAAATCTAATTGGGAGCCTTTTCTTTTCACTTCCGGATGTTTACGAACCATCAACCAACCCATATGAGCGAAAAACATTCCTCTATAATATAACATTCAAGAAGTCAAATAAAATGGAAAATACATTTATTGCTTTTTAGTCATGAAATTTGAATCATTGCTGATGTAAACTGATGAGAAATAATGAGGAAAACGATGAACTAACCTACCTTGTGGTATTGTGCGGGTCAGCATCAGTATCTATCCATTTGTGATGACAACGATGGTCTCGCGACCATTCAATTACATCGTTCTAAACTCAATAATATAAGACAGTATAATCAATAATATAAAACAAATTGAAGAAGTGCAATGGGACAACTCAGAATTCGAACGATATCGATGCATTTAACAGAAAAATACAAAAGAGATACTGATGAATAGATGAATAGATACTTGCCTGGAAAGCCATACTGTTGCAAAACATCAAAAACAGTCGAGCAGGCCATCTGGCCTTGTAACTCCGATGAGACCAAAGACGGTGTGCCCCAGCAGTGATACCCATAACGCCCATTAGCCAACAGGTACAATCTAAGACATAAAGAGACGTTATGAACCAAAAAGCTATCATTAAACAAAACATTGGAATATGAAAAACAGTACTTTAAACTGAAATTAATCATTCTATGAGAAAGACAAACAGCATAACTTACACCAAAATAAGGTTGGCCATTTGGCGAGAAAAATAAACTGGTAAACACCGACCAGTGATGCGACATGAAGAGCCGAAAATAACGCCACATTCCTCCATACAATTTGAGTTTTGAATTTAATCTGCAATACAAAAATCAAAACACTTAATGCTAGCTGAAAAAATACTATGTGGTCCGAACAGCAGATAACTCCTCATTTCGCCTATGGGCACATGTTCGAAAATTTTGCTTTCCTACCTCCTTAAAGACAATATCGAGAGTTTTCACTGTTAACTGTACATCTGTCACGGAATCTACCGTCGGATCTATCTCAGAAAATTGAGATCTACCTTAGAAAATTCTCCTCTAGTCTGGATTGTTCACATCTGTAATCTTGCCGCCTTATACAACGTTCAAAATAACTGCCGTTCGAGCAGTCCAATAAATGGAATCAGCTTTAGCAATCAAGTAATCTGTGATCGCTGGCAAATTAAAAAATTTTTCATAACTCCAAATGATCGGAAAACAATCAATCAATCATTGAGAGTGAGATGATAACAACGCACTCCCAACCCGCTTTTCCCCGCTCGCCTGTCTTTCCTTTCAAACACTTCTCTTTCCTCTATTTCGCAATGTTGCAAGAGGTAACTTTTACCCACCCCATCTCTCCCTTCCCGCATTTCATAAGAGATAACAANAAGGGATTACTTACCTGTTTGGAGTGCTCGCTAACTTCTTTAATTTCATCATTATCGACAGCGAGGAACTGTTCTTGAACAACTTTCATTGTCTCCAAGTCCACCTCATCCAAACAATTATCAGTGGCAGCTTCTACCATAGCAGTTTCTGTTTCCGATACCATTTTCCACTGCGACACAATCGTTAAATATATTTCCTTCAAATTTTACTCACATTTGATAAACTTTCGAGCAAAACATATGCCAAGCTAGTTTGCAACATTCACATTTGCGCATATGCGCTGTTTTATGATGACATAACAAAGGTTCAAATGACACAATATCAAGCTGTTTTGAAATATGATCTTTCTTTCAGCCATTATATCATGAAGCAATAGATGACAGAAAGGACAATGACAGCAACAACAATAGTACAACTATCTTGAAACCATAAAGCTACAATTTGTATATCCAAAAGATCAAAGGTCAACTAGTCGTGAGAACAAATCTATGCCTAATTTGAAAACAAAAAAAAGAAACTAAAATGGACAAATAAAAGTAAATGAAAATTGCAAAAGAAGTAGTTTTCTACAAGTAAACGACAGTTGACAATGACAGAGGACGACGTAATCTTTGGTTCAATTTAGTTGACGACACGATCTGTCTTCGACGATAGGAAATAGTGTCACCGCGATAGAATAACCAACGACGACAGCTCTCTCTACAGCTTATGGTATCCTCCAAAGTAAAGCGCTAAATGAAACATTCAATCGTTTGTCTGTCTGTCTGTCCCTCTGTCTGTTCGTCTGTCTCTCTGTCTGTTCATATATCCTTCAATTTCTTCTGCTCTGATTATATATGTCTTCCATTTTTTACTAACAAATGATTATGTTTGATCATTTATATGCATATACCCTTTCTTCCATTGGTTTTCTGTCTTTCACGTTGCATTGCTAACGTACGTCACTCTCAGATAGATACCCGTGTGCTGGGTAAATCTCTTTCCCTTTCCCTAATAGTTACCCATTCATCAACTAATAATTCTTGATAAGTTGAATTCAGTTTACAGAAAACATCCATTCAAATGATTCATTGCCATTTTGTTTCACGTTTTCCATCAAAATGTTAATAAAAATTCCTCGCTATTATGATATTTTCTACGTAAAATGTTATTGTATGTTTACACGTAAAATACCATCGTATATTGTATGAATGACGTAACAAACGTCCGTTGCAATAATATTACATTCATTTAGAAATAGACGACAATTCATAAAAAGACGTAAATGTTTTTGAAAAATTTTTCAAATTATATTCTGCCGGAAAATGGATCCGAAATTTATGCCGGAAAACGAATTTTACTGAATGTATTTAATATAGTGTTAAATTAGCCGAATATATTATGGTTGACATTGAAAACACTCATTGCTTTATTTGGTGACATTTTTCATCTTCGTTTTCATCATAAATTGTGACAAAGAAAAAAAGAGAAAGCACAGAAAAACAACAGTTGAGAGTGAAATAAATAAATAAATAATAATAATAGTAGTAGTAGTAATCAAAATGACTTGTAATTATATCAATAAGACAACAATATGAATTCTAATCCTAATTCTTTCATTTCTATTTTCAATGTTAATAAATCATTTTAATTGGTAATATATGAAATAAAAAGTTAAAAAGAATAAAAAGTAAAATAAATTATCTTTGTTAGCTAATTAGCAGCAAAATTCATTTCTTTCCTCAATGATTTTTTGCAAATCATCAAAATGGTAAAATGATAATTTTTGTTATTCAAATAATTGCAATCATTTTGAAAGTTGAAATTTTAGCTAATAATATAACTTTGATGATAAAATTTGAATTAGAAATAAAAAAAAAGACAAGAAGAAAAAAAAAAAAGAAGAAGCAACAAAATTTCCCATAATGTACAATATATAACAGTGGAAAAGATAGAAAGAAAGAAAGGCCCGTATTTAGTACTAACATGGATAAAATCCCATACAAAAATATAAGCCTTTTAAAAAAATCTAAAATTAGAATAATCAATTAATGAAAAAAAAAAGTTCACAAAAAAAAAAGGGGAATAAAATGTATATATGTTAAATAATTGTATGTTTGTTGATATATCAATTAAAAATACAAGAAAATTTAAATTTTTCAATTGGAAATGAAAAAAGTAAGGAAAAAGAAAAGAAAGGATGAAATAGAATGTGACATTCCCATTATAATAGTAGGTGATTAGAATCTCAAATTGAAGTGCATGTATAAAAATTGTTAATCATAATGAACTTATCAAAATTAATCATCTTTTTCATCATAACTGATAATATTATCATTTGATTGTGAGTCATCTGTTGAAGTTGTATAGCATATTGGTGTTTCAGTGCTGTCTAAATTATCAGTCAAATTTGTTGATTGTGTAGCAGTAGAAAATGGTGTTGAAGCTATCATATCATTATCGTTATCATTATCATTATCATCACCATTATTATCATCATCATCATCATTTTCAGCAGTCTATAATCAAATACTTTAAATGAAGATTAGAAATAGAAAATTAAAAAAAGAGAGAAAAAAAAAAGGGGAGAAAATTTTTAGATATAAAATGATATGTTTGTATGAAATGTTTTATGATAAGATAAAAAGGTATTTATTTGATTAATAAAATAATGATAATACTAGCATTATTAATATAGTTTCAAAGAAGAAGTAAAAAAAAAAAAAGAAAAAATCGAATAGCATATTTTTAACAAATTATAAAAAAAATAAAATTTAATTTTTTTGTTCTATTTATTCAAAATCGAATAATATATTTATAACAAATTGTAAAAAATTAAAATTTTAATTTAATTAACATTTTTTTGTCCAATTTATTCACTTTTTTTTCAAAAAAAAAACAAATGAAATTAATGCAAATATATTGAAAGAAATTTATGAAAAAAAAAAAAATTCACCTGAAGCATACGTAATTTTTGTGCTAATTGTTCACTGAAAAGATTTCTATAATCTGGTGATAATTTATCCATCAAATCATATAATGTATCATAGTATACGGTGAAAAGATCCAAACGTGTATAGTCACCTTGCATACAATCATGTCGTAATGATGTGACACGCCAACCTTTTAATGTTAATTCCAAGCAATATGGTTGACCTAAGTAAACAAATAAATAAATAAACATTATCACTTTAACAATAATTTAAGAGTTATGAAATTAATTAATTAATTAAAAAATTAAATAAATTAATTAAATAAATTAAATAAATAAACATTATCACTTTAACAATAATTTAGGAATTATGAAATTAACCAATTAATTAATTGAAAAAATTAAATAAATAAATAAAATGAATAAATAAATGAGTAAACAAATAAATAAATAAACATTATCACTTTAATAATAATTTAAGAGCTATGAAATAAACCGATTAATTCATTGAAAAAATTAAATAAATGAATAAAATTAATTAATTAAATAAATGAATAAATAAATAAATAAGTAAACAAATAAATAAATAAACATTATCATTTTAACAATAATTTAAGAATTATGAAATGATTTATAAAAATATTTGATCGAATAAACTAAAACATTAGTATTCCGTAATGTTATATCTCAATATAGCTATCCATCCTTCCAAACTACTTTACCACAATTCTCTACCTACATTAGCGTACGTGACCTTTACGTAAGAGCAGTTAGCTCAAACATTTCACGGAAATAAGCCTAAATGGGAGCATTTCCAATGAAAATCGTCAAGTTAATGTTTCAATATATATATGTATTCTTTATGATAATTAAATGAAAAGATCAATGAAAAATTTGAGAATGAATTTTTTTTTTTCCGGTAACCTTCAATAGTGGTAACATTAACAAAGATTAAATCCGGTGTTCGAGGAAGTATTTCGGAAACTGAAATTGTTTGCACTGCAAATGAAAGTTCATGCACAGCAGCAATTGCTTCTAATTCAAGCGATGATTCACCACGAGATTGTGGATTTGTTCCATGTAAACTTCGATTTTTTGTTGATACACGTGTTAATGATGGAAAAGATCTGAAAAAAAAAA
>SSBO01000009.1:700176-725882 GCA_005281725.1 Wuchereria bancrofti | reverse complement strand
AAAAAAAAAAAAAAGAATCGATAGATCAAAAATATTTGAATTGTATAATAGATGTGTATAAAACTAGAATCACTGAATATTGCAGCTAACTTAATGAAATAAATGAAAGCAATGTTATATTTGATAAAATAACACTGTAAAAAATTGGAAGAATTAAGTAAACAATTATTGGATTAATAGTAAAAAAGAAAACAAAACAAAAAAAAAAACCAGTCAAATTACTTGTTTTTTTGTTTTCTTTTCAGTTTTTTTTAACAAGTTAAAACATAATGTAGCAAAATATTTTAACATTTTTATTTCAAAACAGTTAACATTTTTTATTTTTATTTATTATTACTAATTTTTTTTTTGAGTTAAATACATTTACAATAAACCAATATTAGTCGTAGGAGTATGGCACATTTTAACAAAAAAATAGATAAATAAACAAATGAAATAATCAAATTTGGTAGTTTAAATTGTAATAAACTGTTTCGAAATGTTAATTTAAAATATTGTAAAAGAATTTGGCAATTAAATTAGCTGAACCATCAGGAAAGAAAGAAAGATGGATGATAACCGGAAGGTAAATAACAGGATGTAGTTGAAGTATTTTTCTCTAATAATGTTTCTGTTGTAAAAAATAAAAAAAAAAAAAAGAAAGAAATTATGGAAGAAAAACAAACATTAGAAATATTTTTCCTCTCATTTATTAACAATTTTTTTTTTTTATAAAATAATACTGAAACAATTTTAATAGTTTGAAATAAATTTAAATTATTTCTTTATTTGAGAAAAATAAGAGAAAATGACATATTATCATCAGTCTTAGGTAATATACATTGAAAGAAATTAGTAATTAGTAGCATGAATAAAATTAATTTTAAGAGAATTTTAAATTTAAATTTATCACACCTGTTATCTTTTAATCATCATTATCATCATCATTATTTTATATCATTATTATAATAATTAGTATTAGCATTTCAAATAGTCGTATTTATAAGATAAACAATAATCATTAGAAGACAATTTAGTTGACACTAATAAGATGGTGTGACAATAATTAAAATGATTAGCAATCAAAACAAAAAAAAACAAACCCTTTTGATAAACGATCCATTTTAATTTGTTGTATACTTTTATCGAAAAAAATAAAAAACAACAGGTGAAAATATTTGGAACAACTTATTTTGCTATTTAAACGAAACAAAAGTTTGTATAGTTTAATACATTTGAAAAAAGAAAAGAGTATTTCCTCTTTTCGTTTTGCATTCTCATTCTCATATCAACCAGTGAACTTTTAACTACCAATAAATTTCATTTTTTTTTTAAAGTTTACTTCTTTTTCACTCCCGTATTCTATTTTCAATTTTTAAGCACATATATATATATATATAAAAATTCCACTTGTAAAATAAAATGATAAAGTAGTGATAAAGTATTGTTAAGATGATTCCAGATAGGAAAATGAAAATTTGAGAGTTAAAAAAAAGGAATCAAAAATTTACGAAAATATTAAAATTTTGCTAGTTGAATAAATTTGAGAAAAGCACTCAAAAAAATAATACCATATACTAATTATATTATTCTAAATAAATTTAATCTATGAAAATTTTGAAAAGAAAAAAAAAATTGTAAGTTAAATCTATAAGAAATTAACCTGAAAAATTATTAACCTATAAGAAATTAACCTTACAAGTTAATCTATAAGAAATTAACCTGAAAAATTACTAACCTATAAGAACAAATTTCAAAATTTCTTCTAAACTAGAAAGAAAAAACTTTACTGTATTAGAAGTTTTCAATAGTAATCTCTTAAATATCACTTGGAAATTAATATTATCCTATCAATTGTTGTTATTTTGGTAGAGTAACACCTGTGAAATTACTTATGAATTTCACAAAAAAAAAAAAAATTCTCAATTTTATTCCCTTACAATTTATACATTATCTTTTTCAATTTTTTTCAATTAAAATTACCTGTCAAATCAANCTTTACTGTATTAGAAGTTTTCAATAGTAATCTCTTAAATATCACTTGGAAATTAATATTATCCTATCAATTGTTGTTATTTTGGTAGAGTAACACCTGTGAAATTACTTATGAATTTCACAAAAAAAAAAAAAATTCTCAATTTTATTCCCTTACAATTTATACATTATCTTTTTCAATTTTTTTCAATTAAAATTACCTGTCAAATCAATAATTTTACTTATATTATATAGGTAAATTTTAATTTTATCAATTGTTTAAATACAACAAAGCAGCAAAAGATACTATTTTACAAGAGAAATTGTCAACTGTTCAATCTTTGGTCGATTGATTGATTGATAAATAAATAAAAAAATTAGCTTAAATACAACAATTAAATAAGCAAAATTTTCTTTTTCCCCATTATTTATTATGTTGAAAGATGTAATTTATTTTGCTTTTTACTTTTTTTTTTTTTTTTGCTTGCTAATTAACTTTCCATCGAAACATTACTTTGGCAAAAACATATAATTAATAAGTTTGTTAGTGCAAAATATTTTTACTCGCAAAATCAACAATTGCTAAAAACTTTTTTTTTTTGTGATAAAAAAAAGTGATAAATGCATCTTTACTACAAGAAAATTACATTTAGCTGATTGAAACAAACAACAAAAAAAAAATTATTTCAATGATAGTATCTTATCTTTTTTTTTTCTTTTCATACTATTCCACTTATCAGTAGAGTTAAAAAAAAAAAAAAAAAAAAAAGGAAAAAAATTTAAACTTCTGATTTTCACCGTGAATAGAAAGCATTGAATAGTTAAAATAAAATATGATAATTATTTGATCAAAATGATAAGAATTAATTTACGATAAATAAAATAATCTATTAAGAATAAATAGTGATAAAAGTTTCAAAATTAAAATTCAAGATTTTGCTATGAATAAGATTTTGAAATTAATAATTAAAGTTAAAATGAAATAAGTGATTAAATGATAAAAACAAACAAACCCCATTAGACTTCCACTCAATGAACCTACTGTATATAAATTATCAATATCACCCAGTGGTGAATCACAAGCCGAAAATGATGCACCTAAAATGAATTTTAATAAAATATTAGTTAATTTTTTTCATTTAAACTTAAACTTATTGACTTAGTAATAAATGAAAAAAGAAAAGAAACAAAACAAAACGAAAAAACAAAAACAAAAAAACCGCCAACAAAGCTTTTTTTTTTGCGCTTTTCAAATAGTATCCATTTTATGGTGCTATTTTAAAAAAAAAAAAATGAATTTTAATAAATATTAGATAGGTAAATTTATGCAACCTATTGAAAAAATAAATTAAGAAAACTATTAAAAATGCAAAATTATCTAAAAATAATTATCGCATATTTCATTTTTCTAACAAAACTATTACTATGCTTCTTACTTTTCAAATAATATCCATTTTATGGTACTATTTTTAAAAAAAAAAATGAATTTTAATAAATACTAGATAGGTAAATTTATGCAATCTATTAAAGAAATAAATTAAATAAAAAAAATAAATATTAAAAATTGGAAAATTATCTAAACTATTTATTCATTTTTGGAAAATTATCTAAACTATTTATTCATTTTTCTAATAAAGCTATTATTATTATTATGTTTCTTACTTCTCCCTACAAAAAAAATTATAATCAAGAAAAAAACAAAAACAAAAAAAACGAATTTTAAAAAACATTATATAAATAAATTTATACAACCTATTAAAGAAATAAATTAACTATTAAAAATTGGAAAATTATCTAAACTATTTATTCATTTTTCTAACAAAGCTATTATTATTATTATTGTTATTATTATTATTATTATCATTATTATTATTATTATTATTATTATCATTATTATTATTATGTTTCTTACTTCTCCCTTACAAAAAAAAAATTATAATCAAGAAAAAATAAACACAAAAAATGATCTTTACCACAAGTGGAATATTTATGTGATGTTCCTAAATTGACTGGTGAATTAGGCGGTGATGTACAGCATTGATCACGATTATTCATCATTTCTTGATAATAATTGATCGCTTGTCCCCATCGTTCTGATCTGTAAACTTTTATTTCTTATAAACTGAATTGTTGATCAAAATGCATTTATTGTAAACAAACAAAAAAAATTTGCTAGTATATATATGTATATGAAAGATAAGATCATTTAGATAAAAATTTCAAAATATAATAATTCAACGTTCATACAAAAAAAAAAAAAAACTATTGTAATAATTACTATTTACTGCAAAAGTACAAAGGTCATTAAAGGAATCTAAATGACCAAAATTTTTGAAATTTTTTATTTTCAACCGATTTTCCCTTTCTTTTTCTTCGACAAAATCCCATCTTTAGTACAAGAAAAAAAAAAAGAAACGATAAGAGATGCTAAAGAAAATTGCGCAAGAAATTAAAATTTACGATGAAAATACGACAAGTCAAAAGCGCCTGAGATTTCCCACTCACTGAGAAATTAAAAAAAAAAAAGACTTTGCGATAATAATATTATACTGGAAATTGGTTGATGCAATTTTCGGATAAGATTTCAAATATTAAAATGATAAAATTCAAAAAGCATTTCATTACAAGTTACTATGAGAATAAGAAACAATTAGAGTTGTTATCAAGATGAAAATTTTAGGAGATCATAAGAAAATGAATAAGTAATAAGTTGATAAGAAAATTGAGTAAAAAAAATATTTAAGAAAGATGAAACAATTTCTAATCAAAATTATGTAAAAAGACAAATGATAAATTAAAAGATAAACAATAAATTAAAAGATCCGAGAAAATATATATTAAATTTCAGGTTTTCTTCTTCTATGTAATTTCAAAACTTTCAATGCAAATTATTTAATTTAAAAGTAATTGCCAATTTTCACTTATCGTTTTAACTTATTTTACTCTGTATCTTTTTTAACTTACTGCAAAATATAATCTAAAATTGATTACTGAAAATCATCAGTTAATATTATTACTGCAAACATTTTAAAAGGTTATAAAGTCCTATTAAAATACATTCTCATTAAACTAGAAGCAATGAATGTGACACTGTGACACTCATTTCATTGTCATTATAATGGAATAACTTCGATAATGATATATTGTCACATAATATTTTACTTATAAATATGAAAGTATATTTCTCAAATTATTTGTATCGTAGTGTCATCCTTCTCATTTTATCATCCTTAAAAAAAAAGAAGGAATATTGGTGACAAAAAAAAAAAAAGAAAAGAAAAAGTTACTTACTCTTGTCGACGATATAAAGGTGACGATTTCAAGCAATCAGCTAGCACATTAGCACTACAACGAGAATTTGGTAACGAATTCTCACAACATTCGCTGTACAACGGATAAGGCATTGTTCGAGATTTCGTGATACACTTTTGATTGCTAAAAAAAGGAAAAGAGTAAATAATTAATAAAATCAGATAGATAAATTGTAGTTAAATTAAAATTCGTCATCGAATCACCAATTAATAGTTTTATTATTATTTATTATTTTAATAAAATCGGATAGATATATTGTAGTTAAATTAAAATTCATCATCGAATCACAGAAATGGATTAATGAATAAAGCCTATTTAATAATTTTACCAATTATTATTATTTATTACTATTATTATTATATTACTATTATTATTATTATTACTACCATTATTACTACTATTATTATTACTGTTATTATTATTACTATTATTGTTACTATTATTATTATTATTATTATTATTGTTATTATTATTATTTATTATCATTATTATTTTTACTATTGCTATTATTATTACTACCATTATTGTTACTATTATTACCATTATTGTTACTATTATTATTATTATTATTGGTATTATTATTATTTATTATTATTATTATTTTAACAGAATCAGATAGATAAATCCTGGTTAAATTAAGTTCATCATCCAATCACCAACATGTATTAATGAATAAACACTTACTTAATAGATTATTATTATTATGTTGCTAAAGTTTGCAAAATATTTTATAAGTAAACAAGTAAGATGAGTAAGACGAGATGAGCAAAAAAAAAAAAAAGAATTTTATAAGTAAACTAAATAATAAGATAAGTAATATGAATATAAGAATTATCTTATTTATTCAATTTCAGCACTTAATAACAAATATAAACAAGAAAACTGTTCCTCCTCATTAATTAATTTACAATTTCCAAAAATTTACATTAAATAGAAAAAAAACCAAAAAAAAACATCAGTAAATATTTATTTATTTTTTTAACAAAAATGCAAAAAAAAGATCAAATATTTGACATTCTAATGGCAACATTTAATTACTATTCTATCAGTTTAATCTTATTATATTTAATTAGGCTAAATAATTACTTATCTTTTATCAATCACAAATATAAATATAACAAAAATTGAATTATAAAATTTTAAAGAACTCATTTTACTATTTTTCTTAGCAGATTTCAGTAAAAAATTTTCTTCTTTTTTTTTTACAAAGTTAGAACGAAAAAGACATAACGATAAAGGTAGCATACGAATATCAAAAAAAAAAAATACATATATATGTAAATTCAAATATAAATGATCTATTATTGATTAATCTATTTGTTATCTTCTTAACTTATCATTAATTATTACTTCAAAATTTTAAATGTTTGGGAAATTTCACTACCATTTTTCCTCCTTTCAATTACAGGTAAATTTCAACTTCAATATTATTTCCCTCTCTCTCTCTCCAATATTGTAGCATAGTAAGGTAAACGAGAAAATGTAAAATATTATGCAACACATTTTGAATTAACATTTAATTAATGAAAAGTTTTATATTTCAATATGCAAAAATTTTAATCACTGATAATAATACCCAAATTTATGGGAAGCAAAAATACCCTATCTTTCTCCTTCAGTGAAGAAATTTTAATCACTGATAATAATACCCAAATTTATGGGAAGCAAAAATACCCTATCTTTCTTCTTCAGTGAAGAAATTTTAATCACTGATAATAATACCCAAATTTATGGGAAACAAAAATACCCTATCTTTCTTCTTCAGTGAAGAAATTTTAATCACTGATAATAATACCCAAATTTATGGGAAGCAAAAATACCCTATCTTTTTCCTTGAGCGTAATTTTATTTTTAATCATTTTAAACAATTACATGCTAACTTTAGCTTATTTCATGCTATCACTTATCATCGATCAAATCAACATAATTGTGAGAAATCCCCCAATGCATTAAATATATTTTGCTTATTTCTTATCTTATTTCTGTTATCAGTTCATATCAAATTAAATCAAATTAATTGATATCAAATAAATGAACTATAGAAAGTGATTAAGAATAGCTGAGAAAAATTTCTGTTATCAGTAATTAATTCATATCAAATTTGCTTCAAATAGACACAAAAAAAAAGAAATTTTTTCTGACATAATTTGCTTTTTTTTTGAGACAAAAAAAAAAATTATAATTATAGAAAAATATAAGCTAAATTTTAACAAAAAACTAAGTATTTTAGTTTAATTTTTTTTTTCCATTAATTTTATGATAAAGATAAAATATTAGTATAAATAACATATAATTTTAGGCTGTTTCGATCATAGATCAAAATTCTCATAATAGATTAATATAATTCTTTAATGTTTGCTCTAATCTGTAATAATTTAACTTTTTAAAAGCATTTAAAAGATGAAAAGCATACATAAATTATTCTTACGACACTTTTCTTTTCCCTTTTATTTTTCTTTCGTTTTTTTTTTTTTTTTTTTTTAAAACGTTATATGACGAAATGATGTCATCAATCGTCAAATTTATTTCGGAATGACGTGAAGGACAGATGATAATGTTACACTTTTTTGCATATATGATCATACAAATCAAATTAAAACAAAATTGATGGAAGAAAATGAATGACCGAAATGAATAAAAGTAATTGAAGTGAGACAATTTCAAAATTGAATGACATTTTTGATATTTATCTGAATAATTTAATCATTCAATGAATTGATTAATTGAATTGATATTAATTGATAATGACATATTAAAATTCTTGCTATTCAATTTTAATAAATACTTTCACTTTTATTTATAACAAAAAAAAAAAAAAAATATTTTAATATTACAAAGATTAACAAAATTAATGGAAGAAAATGAATGATCGAAATGAACAAAAGTAATTGAAATGAGACAATTTAAAAATTGAATGATATTTTTGATATCTATTTAAATAATTTAATCATTCAATGCATTGATTAATTGAATTAATATTAATTGATAATGATAAATTAAAATTCTTACTATTCCATTTTAATAAATATTACAAAGAGTTTAAATGTAAATAAATGTAAAATTATGTTAAAAATTGCTATCATAAATTTTCATATACTAATTATTATCATCAAAAAAATTTAATTTAATAAAATTTCATAGAAATAAATGAAATATTAAACTTACAATGGTATAGAACGACGTCGATTATGGCATGATATGTGATAATCACCAAAGTATGATAATTTATTTTCAAAATCACTCATCGATGCACTGGAAATCTTTGGACGCATTGACGGATCAGTGGACATTTTCTTTTCTTTTTTTTTTTTTTGTTGTTTTGTTGTTGTTATAATCTTTGATTTTATAATTAATTCCAATATAATTAATTTTTCACACCAATCACTGAAATAACATATTAATAAATAGATTAGTTCAAAATAATCATTAATAATAGTTTAACCGAAGATATTGTTTAATGAAAGAAAAAAAACATGAAACAGGAATTGAAAAGAATAAATTAAAAATTAATGGAATAGGAATTGGAAAGAATAAATTAAAAATTGATGGAATAGGAACTGAAAAGAATAAGTTAAAAAGGAACTAAAATATTAAGTTGAAAGATAGATTTTACAATAAAATAAGTTTTTTAATTTATCATTTTGATTACATTGTAATAATGAAAAAAAAAAAAAATTCTCATAAAACATGGATAAAGAACAAATAATTGATAACGATGAAGATAAAATGATAATAATAAACAATCCTAATTTGCGCAATTAATCATTAAAAGTAAAGAAAAAAGAAAAAAAACAATTTCCGAACTTATCACTTTGTTTATTTATTTATTTATTTTTTTTAAAATCATTTTGTATCAGATGATAATATAAGTGAATATATTACTTTTTAATTCTTTAACTTATTTCTTTTTAACTTTTTCTTTTGTTTTTAACTCAATTAATAAAATCATTGTTAAATCTATCATATTTAGATAATATAAAAAGTAATACAATTTATTAAAAGTCATAAAATTTTCCATAAATGACAAAAAGTAAGCAAAAAAAAAAAAAACATTTTACAATAAAATAAGTTTTTTAATGAAGGATTACACAAGATAATCTAATGGGAAAGGCAAACTGATGATGGCTCATCCATTTATAGGTCAGATCATCATCCAAAATTAACCAACAGATCGTTCTGGTATTTGACCTTATCAATAAGAGATTGTTCTAATATTTGACCTTCCTTCTTTCCTTTCATAATAATTGCTAAGAGCTATTTCAATTCTAAAAATAAGCTCTCATTAACTACAATAAATTATTATTTTCAAACATTTTTTTGCCATTTTAGGAAAAATCTTTGACCCATAAATGCAATGTTTTTTTTCTTTTTTTCTTTTCCTCAACACAACAAAAAAGAAAAGTTATCTAATTATGAGAAACAATTATGAATATTTATATTCAAAAAATTTAACCTATGATCTTTGATTTAATAACTTTAATTAGAATAGCAATTAATGAAATTATAAAGAAATGAAAAGTATATGTTATTTTCACATTAAACAAATGCAAAAAATAAAGAAGGGACGTTCTGATAATTTTGTAAAAAAAAAAAAAAAAAAGAAAAAATTATTATTGCGAATACTTTGTAAAAAAAAAAAAAAAAAATTTATTCTTATCGATAGATATTATAAGAAGAGATATATATTTGTTATTATTTGAAAGATTCTTTTTGTAAAATATTTGGTTTATCATTTTTAAATTATTTTTTTTTTTTTTTTTTTTGTTCCTTCATATTCTGTTTTCGTTTTCTATTATTTGATAATTAGCAAATCCTTAAAGGGCTTTATTTTTTATTTTTTTCTTTACTTAATCTTTGTTCCTATCAAAATTTAATTTATTAGAGAAAATGTGATTAAAAAAAAAAATATAAATTTCTTTTTTTTTTGTTCCTTCACATCCTATTTTCATTTTCTATTACTGAATAAATAATTAACAAATCCTTGGAGGATTTATTTTTTTTTTCCTTTTGTTTATTTAATCTTTATTTCTATCAAAATATAATTTATTGGAGAAAATATGATTAAGAAAAAAAAATACGAATTGAATAAATTGAATGTGCAGTTGAAATAGTAATATTAACATTATGTTGAATAGTTAAAAATGAAAAAAGTAAACAATAAAATGATAAATAAAATTGACCAAAAAGAAAATCGAATTGATTTTCTTTTTTTCATTTTTAATTTTTATAAAAAATCTTATAACAATGAGATGAATGAATGGGACATGTCAACAAGAATTTTAATGGGAAATATGTCTAAGAGAGAGAGAGAGAGAGGGACAAAGAGAGAGAGAGAGGGAGAGAGAGAGAGAAAGAAGAAAAAAGTAGCAAACAGATGTTAATATTTTATTACATAGTTTGCATATTGTTACTTGAAGCTAATCAATGATAAAAAAAAAATGATAAAAAAATGATGAAAAAAAGTGATAAGAAAAAAATATCTATTGGTAATAAAATACTTAATAACTATCAAACAAATTTCGATGAAATTTCTCAAACACGCTAAACATTTATATAAATATATCATTGAGCGCAAAAAAGTAAATAAATTATAAAGTATAAAAATCCAAAAAAAAGAAAAGTGTATCATCAAAAAAAGTGTAAAATTTCATACAATAATAAAATGTAAGTGCTATTATTGCCTTTTATCATTTTCCACATTTATCACTCCTTTATCATTCTATTTTTACATATAAGTTATATTGATAACCCCCCCAAAAAAAAGAGAGAGAATTTAACAAAAAAAAATGATAAATGAATTTTTCTTTTTAAATAAATTAATTTAACTATAATCTAAATCTTATATAGCTAAAAATAAGGGATTGAATAAACTTTCAAACTAATACATTACCAACAATAAATGATAATTGTTAAAAAGCAAACAAAATAAATGATTTATTGCGCTCTTTATTTTCACCTCCTCCTTCCTTCCTTCCTTCCTCCTTTTCCTTTCTATCATCTCATTTTTCCTTTTTGCAAATATTTAAGTAGTATCACTGCTACCAATCAATAAAATTAATATCATATGATTTGGAAATTACATACTAAACAAGCAGTTTGGGGGGACTTCTGTCATTCAAAAATTCATGTGACATTCATTTTTATTCCATTCCATGCATATTTCATTTTTAGACATTAAATAGTAATTTGAGTAGTTTGTTTGTTTTAGTGATAGATGATTGTGTTGAAAAAGTTTGTAGCAAGAAATTTTGAACAAATAAAAATTGAGAAAAATGATAGAAGTGAAAAAAAAAGGAAGGGAAAAAAAAAATGATAATAATGTCAACATTTTCATCCATTTCATTTCGCATCATTGAACATTTTCAATCAAAAAAAAAGAGAAAGAAAAAATTGAATCTGTTCATATAAAATTTGTGAAATTATTTAATAAAAAAAAAAATGAAAAAAAAACGATAATAATATTGGAAAGGATTAAAGGTGGACATGAGATAAAATATAAATGAGGTGGACGTTTCATAGTAACACTAAACAGTGACGTCAAACAGATGACAAGTGAAAAAAAAAAAGGAAAAGAAGTCTTCTTATTTTACTTACGATCGATTTCTCTGGATATGTGTATGTGTGGGTGTGTGTGTGTGTGTGTATGTGTGAGTGTGTATGTGTGGGTGTATGTGTATGTGTGTGTGTGTATGTGTGCGCAAAAGGTTATAAAAATTGCACTCTTTAAAATAACGCAATGGGCGCTCGTTGGTTTATCTTATTCGCGGCAAATTATGTTTGGTGGAATATTTATCGAAGCAGAAACTTCTTTCTGCTCATTTCTTCTGGATGGATCGGTACTACTCCATTGATAATTGATGCATTAAGTCGTATGATAACTGATAGGTCAAATAATCTAATCACTAGTAACTTAAGTAATAGGTCAAATAATCTAATCATTAGTAAAGTAAGTAATATAGGTCAAATAATATAATCATTAATAGATTAAGTAATGGGTCAAATAATACAATCATTAATAACTTAAGTAATAGGTCAAATAATCTAATCATAGATTGGGTAATGGGTCAAATAATTTAATCATTAGTAGACTAAGTAATATAGGTTAAATAATATAATCATTAATAGATTAAGTAATGGGTCAAATAATTTAATTAGTAGACTAAGTAATATAGGTCAAATAATCCAATCATTAATAGATTAAGTAATGGGTCAAATAATTTAATCATTAGTAGACTAAGTAATATAGGTCAAATAATCTAATCATTAACAACTTAATAAGTCAAATAATTTAATCATTAGTAGACTAAGTAATATGGGTCAAATAATCTAATCATTAATAACTTAAGTAATAGGTCAAATAATCTAATCATAGATTGGGTAATAGGTCAAATAATTTAATCACTAGTAGACTAAGTAATGTAGGTCAAATAATCTAATCATTAATAGATTAAGATTAATCTTTAATGGTTAGTAAATTAAGTAATATGATGTCTGGATAAGTTAAGTAATAATCTTTGTCGAGACAAACTTATCAAACACACCATTCAGTCAATTGATGATTTGGCTCTATTGACGCATCGACATAAGCGCCAAGAAATTTTCTCGTTCATAGTAGTATCAATAACAAAATACTTCCCACTCACTAAAAATAACATCTAAAAATAAAAAAATAAAGGAAAACAGATGAACGAAAAAAAAAGGAAGCTAATATTTATAGTTGCAAATAGAATAATAGTTTAATCTTAGAAAAATTGTTTAATTATCAAAGGTAATTAATTTCTCAGAGAAACAAAAAAAAAAAAAAAGTGAAACTATATGAATATTTATACAAAAGAAAAAAAAAACAAACAAACTAAGCATTTGTTAAACTCAGTGGTTTATTTCAAAATTTAAAGTTTTTTTTTTAACTGTAATAAATATTACATTTTTAACTTAGTGAAAACTATGTTCCTCGTATGTATCAGAAAGATAAAAATAAATCTCATAGATGTATCAAATATTTATTATCATAACATTATTAATAACATAGATTATATTTTAAAATATTCAATAAACAATTTAAAATAATAGCATAACATATGATATTTATTTTAATATAGCAATTAAATAAATTTAATACAATTGAAATTTTAATTATTAAAAAACGTCTAAACAACAATACAATTAATTTGATAATTATTAAAATTATCAAATTAATATTTTCAAAATTAATACCTAAGATTTTATCAAATGATAAAAATAATTGAATGTATTTGTTAAAATGAATTGAAAGTGCAAATATCGATTGATGATGATAGAATGATTGGTTAAAGAAGATGCGATCGATGTTTAAAAAGGAAGAATAAAAACTAATAGATGCCACCTACTGTTATATATAATAAAATTTTGAAACATTTCACGAGAAATTCACGAGTTGTTCCATTTTTTCTCTTTTTCTTTTTCCTCCTCTCTCTCCCTCTCTCTCTCTCTCTTTCTCTCTCCTTCCTATTCCATTCTTACTTTTTGATAAATTTGAAATTTATAATCCATAATAATAATTGTTATTATTATTACTATTCATTATTATTCGTTATTATTATTATTCATTATTATTATTATTATTATTATTAATCATTGATAATAAGTGAAAAATATTATCAGTCATAGCTCATCAGCAAAATATGAAAATTTAAAAGGCATAATTTAAGCAAATAATTGTTGCAATTGAATGATTGAAAATGTTTTTTTTTTTATTCTTTTTTAATTTGAACTTAAAAAAACAATAATAATTTTATGAGTGATATTGATTTCTTTAGAGGGAATTTTTTTTTTTTTTTTTTGCATCAAAAATTTTCTTTGTTCAAGTGAAATATTTTCCTAAAAGTATTTGAAATTGAATTTTTCATTCAAATTTCACTGCGAATGATTGATGTGTGGTACGATTTCTGATTCTATAATGTTTTTTGAAATTCAGAAATTTTTTTCTTTTTTTAAATTCTCTCAAAATTCTTTTTCATCATTTTAGAAGAAATTAATCTTAATCATCCAATTTATCATGTGCTATTGTTTACTGATATCACTTCGGCTAATTTTAACTGGGACAAAAGTGAAATTTATAGAATTTATTGTTTACTAATATGAAATTTATGAAATTTAAGGATTATTTTACAAATCAGATTAGCCTGAAATCATTGAAAGGAGTAATTTAGTGAAGAATGAAATGTTATCATTTTAAACACGCAAAAAAAGCATGCAAAGTTTACATATTCATAACAAATACAATTCTTATAGATGATGTATGTTGCTATGGACAACAGCGCCTACAGATATACTTTCAAACAATAATAAACAAAATATATTTCAAATGATTTATCCACTGTAATTTTTTATTTCTAAAATAAATGATAAACAAACCGTAAATGTAATCTATAAAAGAAAAAAAAAAAAACCATATAAACTCAGAAACTATTTTATGTGAAATTATTTTCAAAGCTTTTCGCGTAACATTAACTAATCGAGAATTCTTGATGATGAGACTAAAGAATGATTTTTTCATCATTTAAAAATATTTTTCCAGAAATATATTCTCAAAAAAATCTCAAATTAAAAAAAAAAAGCTCTAAATTTCAATATTTTTATATAATTCAAAATTTTTTACTTATCACTAAGATTGCATATTGCTATATTGCAAATGACGAGAAGCAGAAATGCACTTGAATAGAAATAAAATTTGCACTATCATAGAGAAATTTTAAAAGTTTAAATTAAAAAAAAATCATTAGAAATCAAGCACAACTCATTTAATTAGTCAGAATTAATTTAATCATGATAATATATTGCTATTATATTAGAAAACAATAATTAAATTATAATTGTATAGTTAAAAAATAAGATATTAATAGAATTACAACTTAATATTTTTATCTTAAATTAATGTGAACATAGAAAAAATAACACTCTAATAATGAATGCTAGAGCTAAAGCTTTTGCTATTTCTTTCTGCCATTAATAATAAAACATTTATAAGAATTTTTCTTGCAAAAAAAAAATAGAGGAATAAAATTAACTTTATTGAAATTTAAATATCAAATATATATGTATAATATCTACATTTTTCTTTGTATTAATCTTTTCATCCTTTGTTTTTCATTTTTTAATTTGATTAATTTCAAAATTTCAATCATACATTTTCCCTTTTATAATTGTCAAAATTTTTCATCTTCCAATTTATCAACTAATCAAAATTCCATTGCAATGAGTAATTTGTGGTATTAATTTATTAGAATGAAAGAGACTACTCCGTAACATTTTAAAGAAAGAATCATAGAATTTTCATAGCGACCCAGTCAGGATGAAATACATTGTATAAATGTCGATGAATGCAAGCATACAACGATTGATAATTTTGCGCACGCGCACAATTGCATTTGTTCAGTTAGCAACACATTTGATTGGCTTTGTATTGATGATTGTTTGTATTGAATGTACGCTTTGCGTGCGTATAGTTAGACGCGGTCGTAAAAATGGTCAAATGTTGGAAATGTGAAGAAAGAATAAACGTTAATTGGAAACGAACGATCTGATATTTAAATTCTTTGTTTTATTATAGAAGTAAAATTTTAGTGTGTATTATTATCTCTTCAAAATGCGCTTTATGATTCACTAATTTTTGCGCTTTTTGATTCCCTCACTTTTTTCATTTCTACGGAATGCTTTTCCATCTGAAACGTTTGACATTTATAAGTCAGTGAATTCAATATTTTTGAAAATTAGAAATTGAGAAGATTTCTGAATTTTTAAACAAAAAAGAATTTCATTGTGCAAAAAATGATTAGTAATTGGAGAATGAAATGATATGATAGTGTACGATGCATAATGTAGAAATTTGCATTAATTAGATGTTAGACTAGAAAATGTTGGATTACTTTTCTTTAACCTATTTTTGTATCATATTTACTGGATAAATTCACTGAATGGTTCGTCTTCAGCTTATTCAAAAAAAAAAAAAGAAAAAAGAAGAATCTTTGATGGTTTGTAGGGATATAGATTTTGCTGAGTGTCCCAACTTATTTCACAAATGTACAAGTTGAAGACGAACATATTGGAGTTTTTTCTTGACTTTTTTTTCTTTCTCCCTTATTATCACTTCTTTTCTTTTTAAGTGTTTGTAATCAGACGTTTTTTCTGAAAGAAATTAGAGCAAGAACAAACTAAATCTGAAGAAGTCCATTTCTACAGAAATACCCGTTTGTGCTTTGTTTTTATGACTAATAAAAAATGAATTTAAATGAATTGAAATGAATTTTACATTACTACTTAATTAATTACTACTTAGCTTGTAGTATTGTCGTTGATATATTACTGGAAATTTTTTTGAAAATATGATTTTAAAATAAGCTGATATGGAGAAATTCAGATCTATTCTAAAGAAAAATTAATCAGTTGGACCTGGAAGAGAGAATACTACATGGAATGATGAAAAAGATTATACTATTCTGTTGATTGATTTCTTAAGGAATATGACGAATTCAGTTTTAGCTAGAATTCCATTGAGTTTTCAATGCTCATCATGTTTACTCCAACAATTGGTATAGATGTCGCTAATGGAATTACATAAACTCAAGATGATAAATTGGAAGTAGTATGAGATGACGGGAAGAGAACAAATATAATTTGGTAAGGTTAAAGGGAAAATTTATTTTCGAGACAATATCGGATGATAAGGATAATTCACCGTCGTTTTGAAGCGATGATTTAGAGAAGGGAAGCGAATGACACTGACCTGTCCATTCTCCTCGTTCTATTCGATTATGACCCCGTGAATTACTTTTTTTGGAAGAGGTAGAACTAACTAGGTCTACTTATTGATTGCTTTTCCTTTGGAGGTTCTGGTGACCTCTATCACGGAGTTAGGGTCAGGAGAAATAGTACACGTAGGCTTGATTATTTGAGAATGAGATAAGAATCCATTTGGATTTTACTTGTATACTGTGTTGCTGCCTCCTAGCTCATTTCGACAGCACCTGAACTTGGTGACGATATGTTCAGGTGGGTATCGAATTTGGGAAATGGTGCTTTATGGACTTTACAGGTAATAGTAACTCGCCTAACAACTGAGCCACCGATGTCACTGGATGATGAATTGTCACCTGAAGAATTATCTTTTGTTGGCTTCAATCAGGATGCTACGTAAGCTCCGTTTTTTTTTAAGTATGTCGAGCAGGTCTCAACTGAAAGAGTTAATTCTGCGATGGCAGATGCTACGTGAATAAAAGCATGATACACTTAGCCTTTTGAAATATCAAAGTACTTTTTTTGAGCTATAAGAAATTGTTTGACCTATGAAGATCTGTTTTATTTTCCCATCTATGTAGGTAATGCAGTTCTTCTTTTCATAGGTTTTTTTTTTTTCCAAGTTTCATAGTGTTCAGCACCTGAGTAATCAGTTTAGTGAAATAAATGAAATAACTGTAAATGATATGAAATAAATGAAATAATATGGAATGAAATAAAAAAACTAAATGAAATTGTTAATGAAATAACTCAATACCGTTACAGATCGATTGCTTTGGGTGCAGCATCCAATTATGCATTATATTCAATCAAAAAAACCGATAAGCTTGACTTAATTCACGAAAGTTATAGACAGTTTTCAGATGACAAAAAGAAGAATATAGGTAAGGTCGATTACCATCGTTATATCTTTAAGAAATCGAATGATTTCTTGTCAAACTTTAAGGTGTACAAGAATTGGGGAAATACTAGGACTATCTTAATTTCGTCGGTGCACTTCTCATAAAGTCTGACGTTGTCATTCTACTGAAAAGAATCGATTTAACAATATCAGGACAGTTTCGAGATACGGTAGAAAATGTGTTTTAGAAGTTGAAAGGAACTTAGAAGTCATTCGAATCATCCGACAGAGATTTCAGAATACGTATTTAGCTATGCTTACTGTTCAACTTTAACTTCAAAAAATTGAATTATCAAACTGCTCCTTATACATTTCGAAGTAAATGTCTTTTATTATTCCAATTATAGAAGTTTCCGAAATTATGCTCATTGAACGTCTCTTCTCATCCAGTCTTTTAATGCTGGTATCGACGCAGGCACCGCGTAAACTTCGAATTTATCATTTCCAGAAAAACAATGAGATTTGTGCTCAAAGCTACACAAATACAGTACTAGCAGTGAAATTAAATCGTGACGTAAATTTTTCGTTATTCTCGAAGTTCCATTTTCAATATATTAGAGTTAATTTAAAGTATTTTGAAAATCAAAAATAAAAACTGGATGCTCAAACACTCATTGATGCTCTTCAAAAACTGAAGAAAAAAAAATGCTTCAATCTATTTCGAAGTGACTTTTAGATAGCAGAGCTTAATTAATACATTTATTTGCAGTATATGGTAGTTTGCCTGGAAGATATAGTGTATATTCATACAGTTAAAGATATGAAGGTAATTTTTTAATTTTTTTTTTTTGTTTTGCAGCATATGCTTTCGTGGAATTTTTCTAAATTTCAATAATCTCATCTTTAAAATTCAGAAATTTTTATTTGCATGAGCAGTTACAAAATCAAATTGTCAGTTCAGTAACTTTCATATGAACCATTTTAATCATATTTATGAAAATTATCTAAATTGAACATAGAGATGATTTTGTTGAGTTACATATGCACTAATGCGTCGCATGCATATTTAATTAAATAAACCACTGTGTACATGGTATCCTATATGCCGAAAAAAAAATTGAAATGTTATAAAAATGGAATATGTTTAAGCAGAAACACAATAAGAGATAAAGCAGCACAATAAGAGATAAAGCGAAGAGTAAAACAGATTTTTTTTTTAAATTTTTCAACAAGTTTTCTTTAACATGGAATGCTACTGAGAAAATTGGCATAAGATGACAAAATTTGAACTGCAGTAATCTGGAAGGAATTATGATCGCTATCAAGCTATCTTTTAATCTATTACACGAAGTTCAATTATTTGTCAGGAGATCATATTACTACTCTTTACGAATGACCGTTTAAAATGTTGTGTTATGTAAAAATCATTTTGATAGTTTGCAAAATAAAAAAAGATGAATAAGAAGGGAAAAAGCATGGAAGAGATTCATGAATGAATATTCTTTATAGAATAGTAGGGAGATTTTTTGTTCAGTTGATTTGAGCAGTTCCAAATCTAGATTTTTGAGAACTTCTAACTCACTGTTGAAGAATTTACTTGTTGATATACAAGTTGATGCTTTCATTAATGTTGCAAAGTTCTAAAAGCACAGCTAATTTGTCATTACTTAAATTAGTGAGTTATCATAAGCATTTCCGGTCGGAATGGACCATAGAAAAACTCCAAAGTTAACATATCTTTCAAAGCTCTTCGTTAACATATCTGAAAAAATACGGTTTAATGTGAAAGCAGATGGTTGTTTATTAGTAAATGTCTCATTCATCTATCTAATCTATTCTCATGTATTCTTATCGTTTATCAAATTGAAATCACGTTTAACAATAATGTATGTATTTTTTGCATATCAAATTACTTATACTCTACACTGCTAATTTTGCGTAGGTTCCATGTATGTTGAATTCCTCTGTGAATGGAATTCGTGATTTTACTGAGAAATCAATGAAACTTATCGTGATTTTACTGAGGGATCGAGGAAACTTATTTATGGAATAAATTTGTGTAAAACAAAAGTATCTTTTATTGAGGCCGATATTTTTCCGGTTATTCATACAATCCGTGATACGCCTTCAAATACTAATGGTATCATCGATTTGTCATCGACCGTCAATTCGTTTCTAGCTTATCCAGGCTCAATCAACAATGGCCATGGTAAAAATTGTTTTGCTTTTTCTCTGTAATAGTATTATTAGAATGCAGAAATTTTTAGAGTTGTTTACTTGTTTGTTACAACACAAATTGAATAAGAATAGTGAAAATGAATTTTAATAGAACAGCGCTCATTCTACTACTAATAAATAGCTCATTAGTTTGTAAAAAAAAAGTAAAATTTTTTTTATTTACTCATTCATAAATTGGCATTGTATACGATGGAATTTTTGCATGAAAAAGCATAAAACAAGAGAGGATTAAGGTCAAGAGGATGAGATGATGAATTTCAAAACTAATATTAATTTTAGCATTTTTTTAAGTTCAATTATTTGATGTGTCATGTTTGAATTCGATGAATACAATTTCGGCGCATACCAGCCCGTTGGCAGCGTTACGTTTCAGTTATGATGGTAAAAAATTAGCTACTGCTTCAACTCGTGGTACTGTAATTCGTGTATTCGATACTGAATCTGGAGATCGATTGTATGAGTTTACACGAGGTGTTAAAAGGTAATTTCTGCATGTACTGAAAATTTTCTTTATTAATTTTAGATAGATTAAATAAATAAATCAATCAATTTGCAGGTTTGTTACCATTTATTCATTGGCATTTAGTCTCGATGGTAACTATTTATGTTCTTCAAGTAATACCGAAACGGTTCATGTGTTCAAATTGGAACCAGCAGCTGATCCAATAAATGAGTACGATATGTTTATTTGATAATTTTCTACAATTCTTGAAAAACTGAAGCTTTGACGTGTCATTTACTTGTTAAATTTTTTTTTTTTACTTCGTTCTACAAATTATGACTCTAAAATTTGAAATCTGGACACCATTTAATCTTTTTTTTGTTTTCGAATTTAACGTATATCAGCTATTATTTCTTATACGTTATTCTAAACCATATGTCTCGCTTACTTTTTATAAGCAGAAAGTACTGATCTCTACAGCAAACAGTTCACGAATTAGAATTTAGGATTTCTCGTAATAATGGCAGCGTCAGGTTTCAGAAATGAGGATACTGAAGAACAAGGATGGGTAGATTATTTGTCAAAACAAGCGAGCAGTTATTTACCGGCACAAATGAATGATCTTTGGTTGAGAGCAAAAAGTTTTGCTACCGCAAGATTGCCTTCAGTCGGAAAACGGAATGCGGTTGCGCTATCAGTGTAACTTTTTTATGTTAATGATAATTAACCTGAGATATCTTGTATTTCATAATTATTGTATTCCCATTTGGAATGGATTGATTGTTCTAATAATCATTTTAGATCTTCTACTATTTTGATAACAAATTTGTAAGCTTTACTTGTTCCTATAAAAACTTTAGCATAACTTGAAGAACATTTTTATTAAAATATTGAAATTATTAAATTGAAAGATTTATTTACATGCATTTTAGGTTTTTATTACAGTTTCTCATAAATAACTTGGAGCTTATTTGCAATGTATTTTCAGGTTTTAGGTATTGCATTACTTAAAGTTTTTAGTGATGCAGTAGGTTTTATTGCATCATCGGTAATTTCAGTCATAGTTCTAAAGTTGACTATTGAAATCTTTTGCATATTTATTGCTATTTTCAGAATTAATGACAAATTACATTTACTTGTTGTAACAACTGATGGCTTTGTATACATATATCCTGTAGAAGCAGAAGGAGGTGAGCTGACGTTGTTACGACAACATAAAGTCAACATAAAGGTTTGACTTTTTTTATTTTTACTTTTTAATTGAACAAAAGTATTTGATATAGTAATGTCAACATTGGTACCACGTGTTTCAGTTATTGATTTTTGAGTTTGAAACATTTACATGATGACGAAGAGCTTAAACTTTTGCTCTTTCTGAAAATAATAACATAAGAGAGTGCAATATGCTAAAAGTACCATACATCTATGACTCATGAATGTTTGTTTATTCATGAATAAATTAAGAGAATTTTTAGTATTCTCCAGTAGTTCATGCAAATGATCCACCCAATAATGAAAGTAATGAAGAAAATGGTGGAACGGAAGATGACGAAGGACAAACTATGGATAGGCAATTAACAGATAACTTTCCACCTTTGAATCATTCTACTGCATAGATTTTACTTAGTTTTGCTTATGCAGAAAAAAAAAGAAAAAAAAAAATATTCTTACGTAATTAATGAATCCACTTGCATAGCATGCATTCATTTAAAAAAAAAAACGTAAGATTTGTAAATACATTGTAAATGTTTGTAAGTAATTCAATTTCATATATTCAATTGTATCTGAATTCATGGAATGTTCTAAGACTGATGCAATTTGTTGGATTCATTGCTTAAAAATTAATTTTATAATAATATTTCTTGTAATTTGAATATAGAAACAATATTTTTTGTATCATTCTTTACTGCTTCGCTTATGATTAAATGTCTCAAAAACGGTTTATCATCACTTTTAATTACATTTCCATTACTTGTTCATTATTTTTGAGCGAAAGTAAGGCTTACCATAATCTATCCATATTTCTGGAATTGAGTGCAATTTAGTAGCTTATCGTTTTTTAAGAAAATGAATTATTTTGAGAATAATCCCAAAATGAAATTCAGTAGATGTTGAGTAGTAGTGTTTAAACAGGTTTTTTGTTTGATACAATTTCTCCATACGGACATACCGTGTTTTTTTCTTCTGTAAAATTCTTTCTTCATATTCTTTCATATTTTTATAATTTATCTATGTTGTGTAAAACTATTGCTTTTTATTTTTGTTCAAAAAAACTTTTTGCAATTATAAATTTTGTGCATTTGAGCAGCAAACTTTTTCCCATGTTTTCAGTTTTGGCATTGCATTACACCGTCTTTTTCTCCTCTTTTTTTTTCAGGATATTTTTATATGTTATGATATTTCTTTTTTTAACTCTTAATAATGGTATTTGAGATTTCTGCTATCATTTTTGGCAATTTGTTTGCCATCAATCAATTAAAATGATAATAGCAATTGTATTTAAAAGATGCTTTATTGATGTTTGATTGTACAAAGCTGACAAATTGTTTACGCTAAAAAAAAAGCAATATTATATCCAAAGCATATGATAAGTAATATGTTAAATTTTCTGGAAACATTTAAATTGTAAAAATTCTATCAATATTTTCCTGGATTAATTAATCTAATCGTTGGACATGGTCTTGTTCTGGACAAAATTTGCAAGTCTTAGGACATTCAGTTGCCATTAGTGAAACATAACGTGGATCTCGACATAGCGTTATATATTTTCCACAATCTGATTGACCATTTGAACCTTTTAGGTCAACACAGGTACCATTTGTAAATACACCTACAAAATATTGCTTTTTTTTTTTTTTTGTTTTTTTCATTCATAACTATCTGCAATGGGAATAATCTAATTTTTCTTGAGTTTCATTTTTTTCAGTGCTTAACAATTGTCCAAATTAATTACTCATTCCTTTTCTGATAAACAATTATTCATTGCTTCTGTTATCTTTTTAGGTAAATTTTCATGGAAATTTTGCAAGAATGTATAAACTAACCTGTACGAGGTGATGGAGTAATTAGATAAGAACAACGATCACATGTTACAGGACATTGCCAAGTCATTAAATTATAGTACACAATATTGTCACAAAGGTAACCATACTTTGTACAATCCGATGGATGACCAGGTAAAGCCGAATCATAACATAATTCTACACGTGATAAAAAACATTTGAAAGTTTCACGTTACATTGATAATTTATCATATAAAGATGAAATTGAAATCAAATAAAGTTAAACTCAAGTTTATTGATAAAGTGAAAGAGTAACAATTGTAACTTTACATTGTTACGAAGGCTAAATCTCAAAGTTAATTTTACTTTAAATTCAAGCTAATCAAATAAGTTAAATTGAAATTTAATGGAATACAATTCATACCTGAAATTGGTTTATCGGTAGCATCGTCTTTTGCTAAAAATAAATTCAAATCATCATTTTTGATTTTCTATTTAACTCATTTATTAAAACTATCATTTGCTTATTTTAAAATAACAAAGATGAATAACTGGTGTAAGAGTGAAATGTTGTATTTGACAAATTATCAAAATTAAATTGATTAGTAAAATTTAGCAAAATATTTTAATGTCATTAAGAGAATTCTTTTTATATCTTAAAAACAAGTGAGAATTTTTATTCCGATAAATATTTCATTCATAGCCATGGTTAGGTTAGTCAATTGAAATGGATTTAAATTTTATTGAAAAAAAAAACGAAATCTAATTTCAGGAAGAAATGTCAAAAATGAATAGAGACAAACTAAACAGTTTTATTTTTCAACTCCATAAATAATTTTTCATTCTTCGATAAGAATATAACTTTTTTAAGCTTGAAACAACTTTTTTTTTTTTTTGAACTTTTTAACTGTTATTAAGCCTAATATTGGTGCAATCTTTAAAATGTAATTTTTAAACTTAAACATAATCAATTTCGATGATAATATGAGGAATAATTTTCTTTTTTTTCTCTCCAAAAATTTTCCAAATTACACAAAACAAAAAAAAAAAAACATTTTAACTAATATCATTTTTTCACTAAATTAAATGAATATATAAAATGAATATGGGAATTTTTAATTTACAAAATTTTAATCGTCAAAAATTTAAAGATTTTTAATTAACATATATTTAAAAAAATGAAAAAAATATTTAGCTAAAAAAAAAAAAAAAAAAAAACAAACATACATTCTTTTTCATTCGCTTCCTTAGTTAATACATTCTTCATTTTCTGAGCCAATTCTTTGCTCACACCTCGACCTATTTGTTCACGTACATCCTCTTGGCTCATTTGATCCGTTTCTTTGCTCNCTCCATTTCATTCCATCCCATTCCATTCCACTCCTTTCCACTCCACTCCACTGAACTGCCTTCCATTCCATTCCATGCCATTCCATTCCAATATTTTCTTTTGACAGGATCTCACTCTGTCACCGAGGCTGGAGTGCAGTGGCACAATCTCAGATCACATTTCATTTCACCATTCCATTCCATTCCATTCCAATACATTCCATTCCATTCCATTCATTCCATTCTATTCCATTCCCCTCCATTCCGTTCCATTCCACTCCACTCCACTCCATTTTATTCCATTCTACTCCATTCCATTGCATTCCTTTATTTCGAATGGATCTCACACTGTCAAAAAGACTGGAGTGCAGTGGCAAAATCTTAGCTCACATTTCATTTTTCCATTCCATTCCATTCCATTCCATTCCATTCCATTCCATTCCATTCCACTCGACTCCACTCCACTCCATTCCATTCCACTCCACTCCACTCCACTCCATTCCATTCCATTAAATTCCATTACATTCCACTCCACTCCACTCCATGCCACCCCATTACACTCCACTCCACTCTACTCCATTCCACTCCACTCCATTCCACTTCATGCCACTCCATTCCACTGCACTCCTCTCCACTCCCCTCCATTTTACTCCACTCCACTCCATTCCATTCCACTCCACTCCACTTCACTCCACTCCATTCCATTCCATTAAATTCCATTATATTCCAGTCCACTCCACTCCATGCCACCCCATTACACTCCACTCCACTCTACTCCATTCCACTCCACTCCTTTAGGTTACACTCCATTCCACTT